>JAJKFJ010002859.1:0-24869 GCA_027382625.1 Tetmemena sp. SeJ-2015
GTATAATCCCCAGATCTATCAGCCAAATCTTTAATGAAATTGGAAATAAGTTTGATCAAGCTATCACGATTAGAGTTTCCTACGTTGAAATCTACAACGAAATGGTAAGACCTATCTTATAGTTTATGATGAAAATAGATGTTCGATTTGCTATCACCAATCCCTACTCACGAGCAACAGGCTAGTCATTTACAGATTCAAGACGACTCTAGAGGTGGAGTAGCCATTAAGAATCTGTCTATGATAGTTTGCAACTCTGAGGAAGATGCCCTGAACTAGCTCTTCGAAGGAGACTTAAATAGAACAGTTTCAGAGCATCAACTTAACAAGGCATCTTCAAGATCCCACTGCGTCTTCACCATTTACATCGAAAGTCGCTCTAGAGTTGAGTCTAGCGATAAAGTTACTATAATTACAATTCCTACCCTTTTTAAAGTGTTGTTCTCCAAGCTCCACTTGGTTGACTTAGCTGGTAGTGAGAGAACCAAAAAGACTGGAAGTAGTGGTATCACACTTAAGGAGGCAACTTTTATCAACAAGAGTTTGAGTTTCCTAGAGCAGGTGGTAATTGCTCTTTGCGATAATCGCAGAGATCACGTGCCCTACAGATAATCCAAGCTTACTAACATTTTGAGAGACTCTCTGGGTGGCAATTGTAAAACTCTGATGGTTGCTAACATCTGGCCCGAGCCTACTCACTTAGAGGAGACTGTTGGAACTCTAAAGTTTGCAACTAGGATGATGAGGGTGAGTAATGAGGCTATAGTAAATGTGTAGCTTGATCCTCACCTCCTTATCAAACGCTATGAGAAGGAAGTCAGAGATCTCAAACAAGAATTAGCCATGCATGATAAATATTTTACAATTTGAAGTACATCTGTGATTTAATTCAAAAGTTTACTCTTAAGAATAGAGGTAGAATTACTTACGATGCCTACTCTCCAGACTAGATCAAGGAGATTCAGACAATTGCATAGGCATACTTATCTGGCTAGATAGATGAGATAACTGATATAGACTCACTTAGAAAGGTGAGGGAGATCTACAATTAGATTAGGAACAACTATAGAAAGCTCAAATATTACAAAAATGAGTCAGCTATAATTCACACAATTTAATTAGTTTTTTACAATAGCATGTGGAAGCTATGAACAGACAGATTGAATCTGACCCACAAGCCATGATGAAATTGAAGCAGTCCTAATAAGAGGAGCAGAAGGCTTCTGCTAGAGATTCAAATCAGCCTGGAGACGACTCAATGCTAGCAGGTGATCTTATATTCCTTGTTTTATTATGATCACGCTCAGTCAGAGTTATCCCACAAAAAGAGGCCATCTATGCCCAAACAGCAAGCTTTCTTGGAGTATAAGCAAAATAGTGATGGCTAAGTCCTCGAAGGTGCAATAGTTGAGTATAGAAACGAATTAAGAGACAAGAAATAGCACATTAAGAATGTTACTCAACTTATCAATGCCACCAAGAAGGAAATGGATACAGTCAAAGTTAGACTTGACGCCAAGGCAGAGGAAAAGAAAGCCTAAATGAGGAATGGAAACGATTTCCAAGGAGGAGACTACGACGATGATATGATGGCAGGAGGTGCAAATGGTTTATTTTATTAGTGAAGAAGTAAACTTAAGGTTTTTTAAATGGAGGACAGATTGAGGAGATCATCGATGAAGAGGAGCTAATGCTGCTGAAGGAGATGAAGGATTTGAAGCGTAGCTACAGAGAGAACTTTGACAGGTTGAAGAACTTGAAGGTAGAGGCAGCAGACGCCTAGTCTAATATCGATTCTACCAAGCAAAATCTCATCCATAACTTCGAGACCTGGTACTTGTAAGAATTTGAGGCAGGTGCTGATGGAGGAGAATTTAACTATGGCGATGAAGGAGAAGCTGGGGCTACTAGCACTCTCAGAGCGTCTGCAAAGGGTACCTCAGGTCTTCAAGGATTCAAGGGAGACTCTCTTGTGGGTGAAGATATGGACGACGACGCTATGGCTTTCATAAGAGCTAAGAAGAAGGTCGATTCTCTTCACAAGGCAAAGAAACTGGAAAAACAAAGACCAGGCCTCAAATGAGAGCGTGTGATATTTAAGCTTTTATTAAAATTGAAACAAGAATTAATAATTGACGGTAATTTATATATTATAATCTATAATGTCATCAAGTCATTCCCTCCAGCACTCCAATGCAAGTGATAATTATATATTCTATAATTTTAATACTTCAGGGCAAGCATCATTAAAACAACGCATCCAAGATTTAAGAACAAAGAATATCAACTACCAGATAAAACACAAAAACGATGCGTCAATCTTTAAGACCTATTAGCAAGAGCTGACTGCGATCATCCTTAGCAAGGCCCTTATCCTTGGACCACTTGAAAGGATGAGAATCATTCTCTAAGTAAAGCCCTTAGCAAACTTTGTTAATCCTAATGATAGACCTAAGAACGCTCTCGACCTCTTACAAAGTAATTTTCTTACATTTTTTAGTAAATCATCTTAGGAATTGGAAGAGATTAAGGACTTCTTGCTTATTACAGAGGCATGAATGCATATATTTACAAGCATACACTCAAATAATAAATATTAAGTATTTGATTTGACTTAAGGTTTAAGTTTTTCAGTATTCGATAAAATTCGCTCTGTACGAGACTGTATTCCAGCATCTTAAGTCTAGAAATAATGAAGATTTCAGCTTTAGTAATTCAATCCTCGCTGCCACGTTTACTTCTTTGGTGAGCACTACTGTGACCTATCCCTTAGATTTCGCTCATGGAAGAATGTCAGCAGACTTGAGCAAGAAAGCATCAGTCTATGTAGAGAGAGTAGAATAAGGTACTGCTAACAAATCTAAACTTTATGATTCTGTGAGGGATTGCCTTCAGCAAGCCCAAACTGAAAGAGGCCTCGGCTAATCAGCAAAAATATCTAACGTATTCAGAGGATACTAGAGCGCTTTAATAGGCTCAGTTCCTTATACAGTATTGCTTATGGGTACGTTTGAAATAGTTGAGAGATTCAATGACTCGTAGAATACCAAATTCATTAAGTATAAAAGAGTTATAAAGTTTAATTTATTCAACAGACGCGATGGAGTGCCTTTCCTCTACAAATTGGGGATAAGATTTGGACCTTCAACTCTTGGACTACTAGTAGCGTAGACTCTTTGCTATCCTTTCGAGACAGTAAAACGAAGAATGCAATTGAATGGCGCCAAGGGCCATAAGAATATTTACAGAAATGACTTTGACTGCTTCAAAAAGATTCAATTAATTCATACTTGTTTCCATTATAAATTGATGTTAAAGATCTTGAAAGACGAGGGAGCAATAAAAGGTTTCTATGCAGGTTTCAGTGTAAATTTGGTCAGATGTGTGCCTGCTGCAATACTTCAATACATAATCTTCAAGACCTTAAGAAATATTTCTTACAGAAAGGAGTTGGCCCAACGTTAAGCTAGAGGCTACTGATTAAGAAGATGATTACTAATTAAATGAGATAAGTTATTAAAGTAGTGAAGTTTGCGTAGTAGTATTAAGTTAAGTTTTGCAGACAGTCTAATTAATTTTATTTATCTCACTTAATTTTAATATTGCCAGGTTGATTATGTAAATAATTGCACACCAATAATTTCATTTGAGTGATATTTGCAAATGTTAATGTCAAGTTCGGACAACATTTAACAGCTATATAACCCAACTGTAATCATTGATGATTCTGTTGGCGGAAATACTCCCATATCTTTCAGTGATTTCAAACCACGCTTCTCGGAGCCAATCCAATTAAACAGAGATGACTCTCAAGCCATTCCCTTCATCAAGTTCATTTAATCTGAAGGTAAGTCCCTGCCTAAGAATTTGACTAAAAATTTGTACATGCAATACATCCCATTACTGCATCTCAGTAACATTTCCATTTTAAAATAGCATGCTAACTTTAATAATTAGGGAAGTTTGAGTTAAACCCTGAAGCAGCAGAGTTCCTTGCAAGTCTTAAAGATATCAAACTTGGAGTTGTTGCAGTATGTGGCAAATACAGAACAGGCAAATCCTACCTACTGAACAAACTTTTTGTCGAAACATACTTTTAAAATCTCAACAGTACTCAAACTTTCAATCAAGCCGTCAATAAAAATATCCTGAGTCTTAATATAAAATAGAAGTGACTTTTAATTTTACTGGTACAAGTAGAAACAAATAACCTCAAGCAGATATTGGAACAGCAGGAGGGAGTGAAAACTTATATCAAACTTTTAGCAACACAATGACTTCACCATTAGTCAGTGAAAGTAAAAGTCCACTCTCAAGCTCTCCTATCAATCATACCTCTTAAAAGTAAACAGTTTGATACTTTGTTTTTTTAAACTAATGGGTTCTAAGTCTCCCCAACAATAAACCCTTGCACGAAAGGTCTTTGGATCTGGAAGAAAGTTATTTACTCAGACTAGAATGACTGTCCAATGATAGTAATAGACACCGAGGGTCTTGGAGCGTTTGATGAAGATGAAAACCATGATGCTAAAATTTTCCTCCTTGCTCTCCTACTTTCCTCTCTCATAATCTTATGTGTAAGTTTACTTAATTATCTACAACAGCGTAGGGACAATTGACGAGAACGCTTTGAACAATTTATCGCTAGTGATTAACCTCTCCAAGAAGATTCAGCTTCGTAACCGTCAGGAGACGCCCGAAGATATAGATGAACTCGCTTCCATATTTCCTACTTTCTTGTGGGTACTGAGAGACTTCACTCTTAAGCTAGTTGATTCTGATGGAAACAGAATATCAAGCAAGTAGTATTTAGAAAATGCACTCAAGGAGTAGAAAGGCTGTTCTGAGGCAGTAGAGTAGAAGAACAGAATCAGAAGATACATAAATAAATAAGTATATTTGTTTTGAGACTGTTAAAGCACTTCTTCCACGAAAGAGATTGCTGCACTCTTATCAGACCTACTGAGAAGGAAAGAGACCTTCAAGATTTAGCAAAGCTCAGAGATTCAAATCTAAGAAAGGATTTCATCGATCAACTTGGCAGACTCAAATAGAAGGTAATGACTAAGGTTAAGATCAAGGTAATGAACGGTCATCAACTTAATGGGCCGATGATTGTTGAGCTGGCGATGAGTTATATTCAAGCACTTAACTAGGGGCAAGTTCCAAACATTGAAAGCGCTTGGGCAAATGTATGCGGCTTTGAACAAGAAAGAGCCTTTAAGGAAACTCTAAATCATTTTGAGTAACAAGTTAGGCAAAAGGTCAACAACTGTTTTGAAGATTATACTATTTTATATAAGAAATTGGGTATGGAAATATAGTAGGAATTTTAATTAAAATCGGTGATTGGTTAAAATAATAAATGGAGAGTTGCAACTTCGTGTCAGTTGAAATCGTAGAATCACCCCTGATCTGCAGCTTGTTCGATGGCTTATCAAAAATTAATATGAGTTTCTTCTTTAATCATCTTTGTAGCACCTCTTAGCAGCGAGATATGATGTGCGCATTCCTCTTCATCGTAATACTCATCTTCATCAAAACTTGTGTCGCTTATAACTCTTTATTGAGCTCTCCCACACAAAAGTTGCAAAGATAAGAAGTTCTTAGAAATTGATGCTGAATCGAATGGTATAATAATTATTTAAATTGGACACACTTCAGCTGCCACTCATTTATTCCATTTTAATTTAATATCTAATTTAATTCTCTTTTTTATTAAATTATCAGCTATATCAAGACCCTTCTAAATTAAATAAAGGAGGATGCATTCATTACAATTTTTTAATTTGGTACTACTTTAATTATGTGCTCTATTTGATTAGTGTTTTTACGCGGAAAATTTATGGGTGAGCCAAAATAGTACGAGCATTTTGAAAGAAAACTTAAAGTTGAGCTTAAGAAACAGTCAAAGCAAATTACTAAGGATCTTTGCTTAAAGATAGATGACTAGATTTTTTTGTCACTTAAATAGGCTTTCCAAGAAAGTGTAGAGAGCAAGTTGAGAAGAAATACTGATGAGATGTCTACTCTAGACTAACTTAGCTAAGAGCTAGATCACATGCTTACCGTTGTTCAAGTTAAGTTTGTGAATGATGCTGAGAGAGTGGAGGAGTTGTATCGCAAGTTCCTTCTTCAACACAAAAACCTATTCAGAGCAATTGAGCACATTCATGAAAACGAGAAACAGTAGTTCAAGCTATAATAGAGACTCGTAGAGGAGAGGGCAAAGCTAAATGAATAGATTATAGAGAAACTCAAAAGTGAAAAGAGAGAGATAGTTGAGGAGCATAGATTTGATAAGGAGAAGAATGAGAAAGAAAGAGCTGAGCAGCTAAGAGTCTTCAAGCTAGTTGAGCAGAAGGCAAAGTAGCTTGATGAAAAATTGCATATCGCTCTTTCTCAATTGAAAAAGTATCAAGCCAAAGACTTCTATTGTTAACAATCTATTTTTTATTAACTTTAGAGACTAATACGTACAGACTTAAAAGCTGGATGCTGATGAATATATCTAGGTATTAAACGCAAGTGGTACTATTGATATATGCTCCTATCAACAAAGACCATAATCAAAAAAGCAAAAGCAGACTCAAAATAGATCCATAAATACTTCTTTCTCTCAAGACTAAAACCAAGAACTCTAAAATTCCAATCTTATGCTTTAAAAAGAGATAATTGACCAAAAGATAAATACACAGGGAGATAATAAAGCTTATTCAGATATCATGAAGGCTTTGGACAAATAAAGCAAGCTTATAAGTCGCACTATTGGAGATGAGCTATCTGAATTAGTAAAAAATAATACTACACTTACCCAAGTCGTAGAGTCTTCAGAGAAAAGGACCTAGGTCCTGCACAAAAAAATAGAAAAGAAGAGAAAGTATGAGGATCTGATAAAGCATAGTATGAGGCTATAATGCAACAGCTGCCAAAAGTTATACACTCCAGTGATATTTGCCACTCATTATAAACTTTGTAGCAAGCAAAATTAAATGCGATTCTCGGATGAAAACACTGAACAAAAGGTACAGCGTTAGATTGAGGATAATAACTAGTATGAGGGTAATAATGAATACGTCAATGAATTTAATATACTTTACTCTCTAATGGATCTAGCAAGGATGAAGAATTTATGGCGAAAGTTGTGGGTATCAAACAATCTTATAGAAGTTTAAATGACTGTGCTTCAAGCGTAAATTGCCTTTCTAATTAAGAAGGTGAATTTAAAAACTCAGACGAGCTTGTGAACATCATGGGCTGCTAGACTCTAGCTCGCTAGTAACTTGGACATGCGCTCTAAGGACATCACGTGAGTTCACAAAGTTAGAAAGATGAGAGCAGATAAGATGCCCCAGTAGTCTAAGTAAAGTTTTGCGTGATGTGCAATGGAAACTTATGGTATAAATTTCTTCTGCTATTAGTTATTGCTTGGTATATAAATAGAAGTCTCCAAGAAACCAAGAAACTCATGTAGTAAATTTAAAGAGATAAGAACAACAATGAGAAAGAGCAATGCTATATTGCGAAGAAAATTCTAGAACTTGAAAAGCTTCAATAAGAGGAAAATTACCAAAGTCTAGCCAAAGTTATAGATGGATTCGTTTAAACAGTTCTGGAGAAGATACTCAATTTTGATCTGAGATTTTCTGATAAAAACTCAGACAAAAGCAGGAAAGAAAAAGATTATCCTTTCTTCTAAGCACTTAATGACTTTTTCGAAGTTAGATAAAACCTGGACGACATGAAGAATGCATGGTGCGACTAGATATAAGAAAGTAAGAGTGATTAGAGAAAGTAGCAAAGAGTATATGTAAATGATGATGAAGTGGTTGTGCAAATGACATATGAAGATCAAGACTTGGGTATGAACAACATGAGAGATGAAAACTACGATATAATTGAAAATAGAAGATCTTCAGTGACAAAAACTATCCCAAGTAACATTTCAGAGCTTTGTAGTGGAGGAGGTCTTGGCATGGGTATGGGAATGTAAAGAATTTAAGGCTTCGGAATGACAGGCAGTGCATAGTGTCACAACCATTCTACGATTCAGTTAGACGGGGAAAGATCACTGAACGACAATAATTCTCTCCACTTTGTGTCGTTCTTTTCTGTTGCTGAAGAACTACTCATGAAAAGGAATTTGCTTGATGGTTAGCAGCATTCTGCAGTTGGAGGAAGATTATTTATAATATTATTATATGAGGATCTCACCAATCTCACAGTAAAAGCATTTCCCATTTGCATCAGTATGATGCTGAAAATGATGGTCACAACATGTATAGAGGTCCTAATCCTTGCTTTAGAAATATAATTATTTCTTTATTTCTTGCTATAACAACAATTATCACTATGCTTAAAAGCTGAACTCTCTAAGCCCTTTCTTAAATTTATTAAGTGTTTCAGGTAAGATGAAAATTACCTTCCTCAAGGATCTCCATTCTAAAAGTTTTAAAGAAGGGATGAGCAGGTACCGTTTTCGTCTATCTCAAATAAAGCTCATGCATTTAACAATCAGAGAATTCAAGGCCTCAGAGCAGAGGATTAATGTCATTCAAATAACTAAGTTAGAAAGCTTGAAGAGTGCCCATCATCGACTGGAAAGATAAATGTTCACACACAACTTTAGTAATATCAAACTGGACTCAATACCAATCACTGGAATAACGCAGAATTTCTAAGAAAGGTCAATAACACAGAAATCTAAACTTAATAGATTGACAAAAGCTAAAGGTAAAAAGAAGTTTAAAGTCCTTACTCCTTTCCTAAAAATGGCATTAAAAGACTCTCCACTAATAAATCTACCTCTTCATTAAATAAGTCTGGCTCAAAACTTACAGGAATATCAGTTTCCAAATCAATTCACCACGCAAATTGCATTCCCTCAAGTACTGTATTTAATTTTAAAAGATAAATATCACAATGTCAATCTATTGTGAGCCAAAAATCAAGAGCAAGTTTAAATCAATCAGCTAACAAGTAATCAAGAAAAGTTTAAGCTGAATCCTATGCAACTACTAACCCTTATGAAGAACAATTCAAATGAAGCAAACTTTACTTTGATGGCAATTATATTTCACTTATGAAGATTTTCGTTTACTATATTCGTATTTTAATTCTAAACTTTACCTGATCATTAAATTCATCACTTTAGAACATTTTAGAGAAATAGTCTCTGAGCTAAAAGTTCTGGCAAGGTCAACTCCTCTAGATAAGTACATGCTAACACTTGGTTTAAAATAGCTTGGAAACGTAGTTGCAGTTACTGGTGATGGGACCAATGATGCAGCTGCTTTGAAGAAAGCTGATGTGGGATTCGCAATGGGAGTAGCAGGAACTGAAGTTGCAAAAGAGGCAGCTGATATCATTCTACTTGATGATAACTTCGGATCACTAGTGACTTCTATCAAATGGGGCAGAAATGTATTAAAAAATACTATTTCTAGTTTTAGTATACGATAGTATAAGAAAATTCTTACAGTTTTAGCTGACTGCAAATGTAGTAGCAATGTTCTTAGCCTTGATAGGTGGAATATTTCTTGGTGACTCTCCAATGAACTCTATTCAAATGCTGTGGGTGAATTTAATTATGGATACTTTTGCAGCTTTGGCACTTGCTACTGAACCACCAAAAGAAGATATACTTAAAGGCAAGCCCTATCCTAAAAATGACAGTATTGTGACTCCTGTAATGTGGAGAAATGTTATCGGACAATCATGCTTCCAGATCACTCATAATATTTTTCATGTTTTAATCTATTTATATATTTTCCAATTTAACTGTGCTCTCACTATTTCTATTTTCAGGAGAATATGTATTAGGAACTTAATCCAAGAGACCCGACGAATCCTGGACTTATGAGAATGGGCTGTAAAACTCTAATTAATTATAATATTTTCTTGTTTTAACACTATAATCTTCAACACTTTCATTTTCATGCAAGTGTTTAACGAGGTGAACTGTAGGAAGATCCTATCTCATGAATTCAATGTGTTTTCAGGATTCTTTAACAATCCTCAGTTCCTTTTTGTGATGATTGTGACAGTGATTGTGCAAATAGTTCTAGTGCAGTTTGGAGGTGAGGCAGTGAAGTGTAGTCCTTTGAGTTTGAATCAGCACATCTTTTGCATTTTGGTTGGGTCTTTGTCTCTGATAGTGGGCTTTTTCATAAAACTACTTCCATTGGAGCTATTCAGCATATTCTAGTTGGATGAGCAGCCACTGAGAACTGAAGAGGAAAGGGAGAAAGCATTCTAGTCCTCACTCAGGAAGTCAAGAAGTCTCTACAGACTCTAATCCAGAAATTTAGATCAGAGAGAAGACTCACGGGTTCATGATGGAGCTCCACTTATAGAGGGCACTGATTAGGCTGAAAGAATCAAATATTTTAGGAAGCAAAGCTCAAGAAAGATAGCTATATTTTATTTATGTAAAGAAAGATGTGAGAATTAGAAGACAAGGTACTCAATGCAAACCAATCAAAAATCTAATTATTGTTGTGGAATAAATTAATTTTAAAATTTTAAAAGCTATCACAATAAAGAAGTAAACATAGATACTGGTAAAAGAAAGAGAATAATTTAAAATAAATTGGAGAGGATAATTTATAAAATAATTTAAATTTGAAGAGAAAGAATTTATTTAGAATGGAAGACAGTGGAAATCTAAGTGATTTGGATTTAGAAGTGCCTCCCAAAATGACATTTGAGGAGGCAAAGGCTCAAATCTTCAAGGATCCGAAACAACTGAGATATAAAAACGAACTACTTAAGGCGATGTATTATTACTGCAAAGACTGTAAGGTTAACTTTTAATAAATAAATAATAATGTAACTTTCAGAAAAGAAAAACTCAAGGGTCATTACATTGTTCTTCTGGCCCATTATCGCCTCATTGATATAAGACCAAGACAAAAAATACCACAGTAAGTCAAAAATCCTACTATTTTAATAACATTGGCTTACTTATATTTAACCAAAATAATTTATAGAGGGAGGAAACAATACTGGCAACAATAACAAAGTTTCATTATTTGGTTTGAAGATTCTCAACTCACTCATATAAGAGGAGGGAATCAATGAGGAAATAATAGCGGCATCTCAATCAGCTATTCAGTTGAACAAGTAATTTTCATCCTCCATTCCTTTAAAATTAATGATAATTATCTCCTAACATTTTGCAAATTGATTGGAGGAGGACTTGGTGGTACCGCAGGTGGTAGCAACACTCTCGGGGCTCTCAGACTTTAAGCCGTCAGAGACTCGGGTGGAGAAGGCGGGCAGCAAAACTCTTCAAACTTCAAATCTGGCGGTGGTGACAATGGGAAAAGTAGTTACTTCACCAACTACTATAAATTATCTTTAGTTTTGTGCAAGGAGAGCCTACTTACTAGGAGAGTATAATTGAGATCCTCAAAGAAGCCAAAATAGCCACACAAGAGGAGATAGAAGCAGACAAAAAGTATTATATAGAGCGAATGATAGAAATTCTCAAGCACTCTCAAAACCCTATTCGAATCTTGAAGGAGAAAATTCTCAACACTGACTCCACACTCATTATGAATGAGGCAACAAAGGCCCTCAGAAATTTCTCAAAGACCTCTGGAGGAATCGATGCACTCATGCAAGATGGAACTTTACTGAAGCTGGTGAGAAACAAGTTCCTTGAGTCTGATCCACTCAGTCAGCAATACATACTTGAGATAATCTCCTCAGCTTGTAAGTTTCAAACTTACAGGAAGGAACTAGCTCAGCATGAAGATTTCATTGAAATCATAATGTCTCAAGTCAAAAGCATAAGCACTAGAGTCACCTACATGACTCTCAAGATATTCAGACAGCTTGCTAAAGACGAGCAAAACTTAGAGCATTTGCTTTATCTTATTAAATAAATATTGCAGGGAGAAAAATTAAGACTGAGTCATAAGCTGATATACGCTTTCAAATGGCTGGATAGTAAAAATAATGTTGACAATAATTAAAGTGCTTTTATGGGAGGCAATTTATATTAGAATTAATTCTGTGGATCCCAACCTCCTATCTGGCAGAGGATCTGCTGGAGGTGTGGAGTCAGGACAAAGAGGGCAAGCTTAGCAAAATTAAATGATGCTATAAAATGAATCACCATAGCCAAATGAGCTGGACATGATTTAAGTTATTTAATTTACAGGGAGATTTCTAAGACTTTTCAGTATATTTTGAAGTACTATGACATCCATTAGAAGCTGCTGAACAATGCCTAGGCTAAGTAGCAGAACTAAAGTGAAAGCAACAACGGATTCACAGAAGCAGATATAATAGACACCATTATATCACTAGGAAAGGCTACCACAGATTCAAAGACTACTTTAAATGCGGCTACCTCTCTTGCTCATATAACAGAGATCTTGCACTGCAATGAAGCAGTGGCCTCTCAAGACGCCATTGAGTTTATGATGGATATGCTAAAGGATACAAAGAACATCAAACATCATCGTTAGGGCTGCAGATACTTTGCAAACCTTAGTTTTTACAGCAATCACAGAAACTCTCTAGTACAAAACAAGATCACTGCTTATTTACTTGGTGATTTAGAATCATTATAATATTTTTTGGGGCAATTGAGTCGGATGGACTACTCGATGAGGATACTATAAAGCACAGCGCAATTGCTCTTGCAAATCTAAGCTCCCATAAAGACTTCATGGCTCAGACTTAGAAGGCTGGCAAGGTTATTAATTTATTAGGGAGACATAGCTTAAGTATCAAAAGTAGAAAGGGGAAAGATAAAGCCCTTGATTCATTTGCTTGACTCTGCAAAAGAGACTAAACTAAACTTAATCCAGTCTGCTTGTATCACACTTTGCAATATGGCCTCAAAGCCCTCACTACATTAACACTTTGTACAGGAGCCTGAGATTTCTACTATAAAGAACTGCTTGCAGAATCCCATTGACAAAGAACATGGCAACGAGCTTACTCGCTTTATGATTAAATTAGTTTGTAATCTCACGAAGAACCCAGAAATAGTACCTTAACTTTCCAAAAAGGGCTTTTTGGAAATCCTATTTGAGCTACTTAACCATGAAAAGGAAAATTAATTTTAATGAGGAAGAAATTATTAGAGAATTTAAACAGAGATTAACAAAAATTTCATCAGTAAATCTCATTGAATTGTGAGTTCCTTCATTGATGATGTTAATGAAGAGTAGGGCTTGAAGACTACTAATAAAATATATGTGTTTAATTTTGATTATGGGAGGCAGAGTTGTTGTGATGTGTAGATTAGTTATGGTGATTTTAGTTGTGAGATGAGGCATGTTAGGCCATTTGTAGTTTCACATTAGGTGGAATAATTTGTTGCAGGGCTTTCTCTACCTCTGGCTTTCCCTTGTACTTGTCTGAGGAGGTAGTGAGTTTAATGAGGAAGTTGTAAGAGGATTCACACTCATAAATGGCTGTGTGCTTTACTGCAAGTGACATGAGCATCTTGGAACCTTCCATTACTCTCACGTTCTCATGAAAACAAAAATCGAACTTGATGAAGAGCATCTCCTCTTGCCACGGATATAAAGATGTCCAGAACGCTATACACTGATTCTACTATGTTCTCATCCTCTTCGTTGTCTAGTAAAAGTCCCACTATCAGCTCAAAAGCCTGCTCAAATATTAAATAAAATATATCCTCAGTTAGCACATAGAACTCAGGAAGGAAGGGCTTTCCCTGTTTAAACTTCTGAGTGTCTTGATTGTGATAGTCATTGTAGAACACCATAGAAGTCTTTAGCAGTTGATTCAAGTTGAACAGAATCATTTTGATGATAAATAATTTTATAAACTCGCTTCTCTTTTATGTAAAGCATAAAATTATTTTAGGAAGCTTCACAATTTGCCTACTGTCTTTTATTTTAAATATAACCACCAATAAAGTGACTCATAAAAATTTAAAATTCGATTAGGTTCATAACTATTTATTTGTTGATGAGAGAAAAAGTAGTAGAGTTGTCATCTTCGATGTCCTCCTCTTCGTCCTCATCTTCATCAATTCTATTTTCATCATCCCCCCTTGCAAATTGGTTATTTCCATAGCCTTACTTTTCCTCCTCTTTACCAATCTGATTCGCTCTTCTTTGATGTTAAAATTTATTGTAAATCTACTCAAATTATAATAACACATCAATTTAGCTCTAAATTAAAAATAATATCGCTTTTTCTTTAATTTGTAGAATAAATAATGTCTTAACTCTAGATTGGCATTATAGAGCATGAGCTAGTCTATTTGGACGTTGATATTTCGATCTCTAAAGAGTTCCAGGACTTGCATCATAGTTTTGAAAATGCGATCTGGGATATCTTTCATAGTCTCATCATTAGTGTTGTGGAACAAACTCATGTGGAGATGAGATATTATGTGAGGGATTGTAACTGACAGCATGTAATTGACCAAAATTTCAATCTTAATTATCAAACAATTGAAGTAGAAGTACCTGTAGATCATTAATTTCCTGGTTGGGTCATCTCCTTGAGATAGGATTTTGAAAGGATCCTTCTCACTCTGGAACTAGATGGCACTCTTTATTATAATTTCAGCAAGGACTGTGGGCGAAGGCATGATCTTAAGTCTCTCTTCACTTCTGATAATTGGATTGTTTGAAGTAATGACACTAGAAGCCACTATCTGTGAGAGCAGATGTAAAAATTGAACATAGCCAGCCTAATTGATTTAAGTGAGTTCAAAGTGCTGGAATTTATTAAACAGCTACTTCAATTGATCTCGGCTTTTATGAACCTCAGGATCTATGTCTATATCAAGGCGCTCTACTATTTGAATCAAGAAGCTGTTGAAATCAACTTTAGACTTTTGAAATAAGAATAACAAAAAATAATGAGGTGAGTTAGCTTGAGTCACATTCCTTGCAGGACTTGCCATTTACTCTTAGGATAAGAGTATTCTGCTGTACTGGCCTTTAAAGAGTATCAAAATTAGTAGCTTCATGCCTACTCTAATGATTATATTTTTAATGACATCCTCATCATCTGTATTTAAAGGGACTAGGAAAACTTAATGCATGAGTTCACTCTTAATAAGGCAAGAGCACATAATTGGGTAGTCCATTTAACTTAACTTGCTCTTGTTTATTGACTCTAAGTTGTTCACCATCAATTATTATAGGGGTGGGTGCTAACTTTACAGATCTGTTTGCTGTTACTTTTGCAGCTGCTATTCCTTCTGAAGATCTTGGACAAAGTTCAAACTGTGAAGAAAGCTGAATAAAGTATAGAGGGCGAAGTAAGAAGCTTCATGATCATTCAATCGAAGAATTACCACCAAGGCACAGAAGAAAGTCTGAATTGTAAAAGTATCAGACTGAAGCTAAGTCGACTATTTTTAGAAAACCATGGGATTTATCTTGTAAAGTAAGTTGAAAGGAACTGAGGCAAACCCTCTCGCTGCTAATTTTCTGTCCTCAGCATTGAATTCATTGTTGAAACAAATGATAGATAGGATTGTTAGTAGGTTGAAATAATAGTGAACATTAAATTAATAAATCCATGACTATCTTTTGAGCGATTATAGCGCAATCATCTGCAAGTTACATATTGCTGATGCACACATCTGATGTTACTAGTTCCAGGACATTGATTATAATCTACAGTGCTACCTACTTTAGCTTGCTGTTGATGTTTTAAAAGATAAACTAAAAGTTTTGTGCTGAATTCGCATTTTACTTGCCGATATTCTATGGACTAGCTTAGCCCATGTTTGAAAACTTTAAAATTGTATTAATCTAAACTACTAGGTATTTTGAAGTCTGTTGCTTGAAGAATTATAAGACGACATCTGGTCACTCTTTTACAAAGCTTGGATCATTGAATTCTTCGCATTCTCAATTCCTTGTTTCTTAAGCCTTACTGAGTTCAGGAATGAAAAGACCCCTCTCAAAATTGTGTCTTTCTCAAAGATGAAAATGTTTTGAACTTGATTTTACTCCTGTATGGCTAAAGAAATGCAATAAAGAGAGAATAGACCTAGTCTGTTTAATTCGGAAGAGTGCTGGTTAGTGATAAGGCCAATTAAAAATTGCTCCGATGATTCAGAAACTTTCTCAGGACTGTAGTACATAAGTTTTACTATTATCTCTAAAAAGATATAATGAGAAGGAATAAGAATCGATTTGTCTTTCCAGTTGGCTTTGGGCTCTGTAAGTTTCAAGATTGTAGATGCAAGTAGATATTTAATGGGGATCTTAGTTTGCATGAGTATGTTTTTGAAGCAATCACTAAGGTTGTCAAGACTCTTGCTGTCCATATTTTATCCATTTATTATCTTATTGAGAATAGTGGCAAGTGACTAGTCATTTAAAATGTCAGGGAAGAACACTGTAATTAAAAAAGAAGGAAATTTTGGATGCTTCAACTAATGAACTAGTTATCCCTTTTAGCAGAGCTGGGTTATCATGAATGCCTATCATCTCTACAAAGCAGTTTATTATCTCATTGTTATTAAGACTAGGATACAGTAGTGAGAAATTCATCAAGAATTTAAAGAAATCAACTAAGTAGAGTAAGATTTCAAGGATGAGAGGATCGTTCTTTTGTTTATAGTAGCACTTAAGGAACTACACGCAACTCCCAAATATTATTTAGTAAAACTTAGATGCCCTAAATAGTGCATTTAAACAAAGATGTACTTTTTAACAAATTAATGAAACGCTGATGATTGTTGTCTACCTTCTTAATGATAATAATGATTACTCTAACAAAGTAGTAAAAGCAAAGATGTTCATTTGCTTTTTCATAAGCCTGTATGATGAATTTAAAAATACTCTCAAGAGTCTATTGGCTAGTTAGCTCTTGGAGATATTGCAAATGGCCTAGTATCTTAATGATTTTAAACCATATAGTTTTCGTGAAGGCTGATGTATCTATCTCAATGATTTTCAAAATCTCTTCTGTGATTTCTTTGTCAATTTTATCGATATTCTTTATCACCAATAGCTCAATGATGAACACATACTTTTCTAAGTACCACTATCTAGATTTTTAAAACTCAGGTTTTGAGGACTCAACTAATCTTGCTGAAAAATTGCTTATCCATCCCTTTACTCTATCCTAATCTAACTTGTTCTGAATGGAATTGAAACAGATAATGATATTCACAATCATGATTGCTAATTCATCATTAGTACTAACTTGCTGATTCTAAAGTAAACTATCAGCCATTGCTATGAATCCTTCTCTTGCAGAAACCTTTTCAACTATCTCTTATCTCTATTAGTCTGTTATGGCCTGATTCTAGTTACCGTTACTTCCTCCGCTCTCATATAAATTCTTGACAAGCTTCATAACATTTTGAATTGCTGTAAGTACCTGCCTCAACTGCTTCTCACTCATCTCATTTAAGTTAACACTCTAGAACTTAGAGATATATTCCAGGGACAATTCATGTAGCTTATAGGCTATTAAGTATTTATGAGAGTCAGACTACTTGGAAAACTTCTTGCAGAATTTGATAAGTTGCTCTATAGAAGTATAGTAATCCTCTTTCTGCATTGATTTCTGAATGAAGAAAGCTATGTTCTTAATTAAAGATTCGCAGTTTATCTCTGCTAACTTTATCATAAGCTTTTTGAAGAAGGATATTCTCTCTATATTGAGCAGAGCAAGTTTAATTTCAATGAGAGTGTCGCATCTCTCTATAAATTGAGAAATAATGTCAACTATTTCAACAAGATACTCTTCAATTTTCTAAGCATTCCACTGTTTAGTGAGGATTGTAATTAGCCTAAGGGAGTATTGCTTAGCTAGAATCTTGAATTTTGAGTAGAGATGTGATATTCCACTGAAGAGCTCTTTTAAATTTGCTTCCTCCAAACCCTCATTGCTATTTCTGCACATGTTAATCAATGACTTCAATGCTAGTTCGTGAATGTGATAAAATAACAAACAAAAGAATATTTTTAAGATCAGCTGAGTACATATTCTATTAGGTTTACTGGAGCATTTTATTGGTAAGCGCAATGAATTTAGCTACATTAAGTTAGCGACATACTTCCTCATTTTCAGTCATATTATGGACAGTTGAGAAGATCTTCTTTCTGCATGATTCCTTATACCCTTCTCCTTTGCTAACATCTAAATGCTTATCCATCAAGTGAAAGAGAACTTTGCTTTTGTCTTTCAGGAACACTTAGTACTGGGGTAATTTTGAGATTGAGTACAAGAAGGTAATGACACACTCATCTAGTTCCACTTAGTGAGAGTATGCAAAGTAAATGATCAAAGCATTTGAAACTGTCTCTTAACAAAGGATTGAAGGATCTAGGGCAAGCTCCTTCACATTCATCATGTTTGTTAGGCAGAAGAGTGCATCGATATTTAAAGTAAATAAGATGTTGATAGCTGGTTAGAGATCTTTAGATAAAGTCATTGCCTCTTTAACAAATTCTATTGCATTTGCTTTCTGAATCTTTTCATGAGCCAAAGGCTAAGCGTGAATTGAGGCAATCATTTGTGAAAGGAGTCTGAGGGTATTAGAAACAACCACCATTTTCTTGTCTATGTTCATTGTAATCACTTTTGATGCGAAGTTTACCAACAATCTTATTTGATCCTGTTTCAAATTAGGATAAAAGATAAAGTCTTACAGTTATATTTTCTCTTTTGAAGAAATTTCTTTCAAACTTTAGGTTGAAGAATATCTCACAGACTATAATTCTCAATGAAAAGTTTAGGACTTGGTCGTCAAAGTCCTTCATATTAAATTCATAGTCTTTCTCTAGCACATCTGACAAGAATTTTTGTAAATGATCTATCTTAATAAGAATGATAAGGTGCTATAAAAATGTTAAGTAGTATATATCTTACATTCTTAAGATTTTTAGTAGACTCTAAAATGGCATTTAAAAAGTATTTGAACATGGGATACTGAGTTTCATCTAGCATTTAGATTAGCTATATTAGACAAAATAGAAGAGCTTTGAGACAATGATCAATCATTTCTGAAATATCTTTCTCATTAGTACCTGAGTTCCCTTTCTCAGGCGATGACTAAGAAATCTTAGCTAAGAATTTAGAGCACTCAGAGAACAAATCTACTTTAGTTTTGAAGTCTATCTTCTGATTCTTCAGCGCAATTTTATATATCTTCTTAAGATCTTAGTAGATTAAATGCATGTACTTCTTATTCAAGGCAATATTAACCAGTCCAAATAATTCCACCTCTTCATTAGCTTCAATAAGTTTCTCATAAAGCTCGTTGATATTTTTCTTAAACTGAGTGTAGAATCCACTCTTAATGAGATTTTTGTGATTATCCTCCAGTGCAGATGCAGATACTATGAGTACTATGATCTTTCTTAGTGTTTTTTAATCTTCCTTAAGTGCGTCATCTTTATAAGTCTTGTAGAGTTGCTTTAAGAAATCCTTGGAAAGCACTCTGGGCTCTGTGAGATTGAAGTTGAGGTTGAATATGATGTTTATGAGAGAGATCTTATTCTCTAGACTTATCTTGTCAGTGTAAAGGATAATTGTAGAGTCATACACTAATAAAATTGGATTATTGGAAAATGAAAGTAAGCTTACATTTAGAGCAGTTGAGCTCATCCCTCGATTTCTTGAAACTTGTGATGTTCTCTAAAAAGTTTAGGAAATATTTCATGATTTGATCCATCTGCTCTATGTTGTTTATCTTGTTCACATTTTCAACCACAGTCTCATTTAATCATCTTAATTTATAAATATGAGAGATGGGTCTCAAAATCTTTGAACTTCTTTAATCCTGCTATGAAAAACTCGCTATTGTACTCATCTAATCTTGCTGCAAGACGACTAAGAGCAAGTGCTGAGAGCTTTAATGTTTCTTTATGAGAACTCTTGAGCTTTTCAAAAGTATAATCAATGAGACTTGAGTTTTTAAAAACTAGCAATGCAGTTTCTTTTTCTTTAGTAAAAAGAGTAATGCACTCTAAAACGATATTCACAATTTGAGAATCGTCAAAGCCAATTATATTGTCTGTTATTAGTTGAATGAGTCTTTTTATAATTTCTTTAGACGGCTTCTTCAATATCATATTGTAAAATAGGATCAGCGAAGAGTAAATCAAGTTTGAAATATAATAAAAGCTCTTTACAATTTCCACATGTTGATTGTATGATTAAACATTAAGAGAGGCCTGTTAAGTACTATGGTGAACAACTAAATGTCCTCCAGCAGAAAATAGGTTGATGTTATTCATAATCTCATTTTGTTAGTTGGTATTATACGCTGTAGTGAGTACAAGTGAATTCTATTAGTTTGTATTTTGATTTGCACCAATTGGAGAACTCATTTATGAGTTTTGGAAATGGACCTGATTTTAAAGTATTTGTTAATTTTAATTATCTTGTATAATGTTGCTTATTCCTACTCCACTTGGGGATAAAAGATGCTCTTCAGCTATTTGCTTCCAGTTTTGCAAAACATGGAATGCAAAGTCTCTAGTCTCATGTGAAATTGATACTTGCTTTGACAAAGTGTAAATGTTAGAAATTGCAAGTAAGGCAATTGACTTCGTTACATAGGGTAATTGATCTAAAATTATTGGAAAATAATTGATCGTTCTTGATAATTTCCTCTAGACTTGAGAAAAACTTTTAGTTTTCGGCTCCTCTTTCGAGATCTCTAATTGAGCTAAGATTTAAAACTCCGATTAAAACTGCTAGTAGTGTCACCTGAGTAGGTTTATGCTTCTTATCTAGCTTTAATATTTTCTCCATAGCTCTCTTGGACATAGGAGATATGAAAATCTGCTTAAAGTAAGGAGAATTGGAAACATTGGCAAGTAGTATTGCAATTTACTCAGTCACAAATTGATTATCGTGACTCAACAAATCAAGCATATCTTTTATTCTTCTCACTTCTTCGAACTATTCCAGCTTAGCATCATCATAGTATAATAAAATATGGAGTATTCTTCAAAAGGAGATTAAATTTCTCCCTCCTTATCCCCAGGTTATAGGTGGTAAATTTGCTATTCGGCTTCTGAATATCGACTACTATCCAACCCTCCTGTAGCTTTATCAGCACCAATTCTTCCTGATATCGCTCCTCCTTCATCATTTAGGCCCAATTATTTAGAGTTTTTCCCAACCACTAGCTAATTAGGTGGAGAAAAACTAGCAGTAATTCTATTCGTACCTCTATCTTTGAACTCTTCATCTTATTTGAGATCCTCTTTATGAATGGAAAGAGTCTAATCAGACATTTGAGAGTGGATTTATGAATGCTAATGATATGAAGAAGAGAGCATTTAATGAATTTGAGAATTATTAGCGTTGTCTCCACTATTACCATCCTTCAACTCTTTTTTCTTCCATTTATGGACACCTAACATATTCCTTATAAACTCATCGTCACTTGATAAATTGGCTAAAAGTATGCTAACTGCTAAAGTAAGCTCAAGATCCTTTTCCCTATCCATTTTGGCTCTTGTTTTTTTCTTACTGCCTAAACCTGTGACCTTTCCTTCCTTCTCCTCTTCTAATTAATTATTATGAATCTCCTTGCTACCCTATCCTTTTTTGATTTAGGTGAGAGCTAATTTTTGCTTATTCTCTTGATTCATAATTTAGAAAGATGTAAAAATCTGCTCAAAGAGTTTCTTTCTATGAACTTTCTCCACAAAATTAATGTCTTTTAGAGGCTTATGATTTTCCTTTTCGAATGACAAAATAGCTAGCACTTGAAGATAAGACACGTTTAACTCTGCTGATGTGTCTGATAGTTCCATCGCTGCCGGAATCTGCTAAAACTTGCTTAGATATTCTCTCTTGGTTAGGAATAGCTTAATTGAGTCAAGTGTCTCTAAGAATAAGTATTTTATTTTATTACATAATAAAATCAATCTATAAGTACTCATTCTGCTTATTTTTCAAAATGTTGATAAATAGCTTATGGCCCTCTTCCTCTATGCATTGCTTCCTACTTTACGCAGTCTTCAATAACTTTCCAAAAACTGTGTTTGTATAGCAAAGAGCAGTGTTGTCACTTGCCTTCACTTTCTAATTTGAAAGTTGAATCACCATGAGTCCATTTAACTTCTTGAATAATACAATATTAATAGCTTAAGATTGAGGAGAAACTCAAGATTATCATCATTCCTAGACAGATTTAAGTAAAAGGAAGTTATAAGCTGCACTAAGAGCTCATACTTTAAACAAATTAAATAAAATCTTGAGAGTATCTGCTTGAGACCTATCTTCAGATTTTTGGTGTTATTCATACAAGTCAAGTAGGAAATTTATCCTTGAGAAAATGCTTGATTGTTGAGTCAGATCCTCTGCATTCGCGCCTTCATAACATAATTAATCGTTTTAAATTTATCTCATCTATGCATGACTTGATAATGTACTGATGAGAGTACTCATTTTCAGAGAGTGAGTTTAAACAGAAAATTGCGAGGATATTGATGTCTAGATCTCTTATCATAAATCCAATATCGCACAAATAGCAAGTTGTTTCTATCTAGTCCTTTTTAAGTTTCCTCCATAGAATGAGATTTATAAATATCTTCGTAACTTCTTTCAAAGTCTCCAAGTCTATGTCTTTAGTTTTCAGGCAAGATACAATAACTGTACTCAAACAATCTTACTCTAAGATGTCTTCCAAGTTTTCCACATTTTCTGAAAGTAAAGAGAAGCATTTACATGAAAGCTGTTGAAAGATCTTCTCTTTCTAGTTAAAAAAAACATATTATATGTTCATAAAGAAAGTCAGAGTGTCAAGTCAAAAATAAATAAATATAAAATCCTTTGTATTTGATGAACTCTCGTTATAGTTCATAGCCGTTAAATAACAGTGAAGTTAGTGCTATAATCATTTAAAAAAAATCTTTATTGTTTATCACAAGTTTTTAGTCCACTTCATGAACAAGAGAAATAGGTTCGAGCATGCGTGGCATGATTTTATTCTTCACTATCTTTTCCTGGCATTCTTTTAATACACTCATATACGCTATAGCTGTAACAACATTACCAAAGATGTCTTTTTCCTTTTATATTATAATATTTATCATTTAATTATTGAAAGACAAAGAGGAGGGAAACATTATAACACTGATGAAAATACTCCAACAAATCATCAAATCCCTCGAAGAGAGTAAGGAGGCAGTGGCCTAAGCTTCTCATCATTAAATGGATGAAGAAAACCTAGACACCTTTTCGGAGTTGCTGAAAAAGTCAACTAAGTATTCGTTGATTGCTATCACAAATATTCTGATTAAAACTCACCCAGAGAATGTTTTCAATAGAAGACTTAATCTTACATAGATATTGATTGACTATTGCAACTTTGATACTGATGTTTAAATGAATCTTAGGTTCTTGTACTTGCTTTACATTTCAGCAGATAGGAATATATGGAAGGATGTGCAACCGAACCAGCTCTAAGCTCTCACTAATTTCCTGCTCTCTAATGTCCATAAATACTCCAGTGTTTGAAGGCCTAATTTAATTATATGTTTTGCACATGAAGGAAAGCTATAACTATGAAATACCTCAAATTAAGACAGCTGGAAATAACACTACGATGATTGCAAATGCTTCATAAGGACTTGTTCCTCAGCATCAAACGCCAAACATCTAACACTCATTATCAACTGGGGCTGTGTAGACATAAAGCCATAACATGAGGGAGCTTTCTGGATAAATAACAGTGGGTATACTTGACAATTAAGGAGGGAATTAGCCTGGTAGCAATCCTAACCTCACTGCCTTAAGTGGCCAAGGATCTCATAATGAATCCCACAAATTTGTGAAAGCTCAATCCTCAAACGCTCACTAGCTACAATAAGATTTGCTGAGCGTGCAAGGGCTGGGAGATAAGGGATCTTCAAGTCCTACTTCCTCTTAAAATTCATCTTCACACAGCTAGTACTATGATTACTTAAAAATAAATATATCTTCTTCTTTGAGAATGAAGAAACGCCTCTCAGAAAAATAGATGCCATTAGGCTCAGTTTGTGTATGACTATCAAGGTACTTTACAAATCTGCAGCTATTAAGAAGAAATAGAACTGTCAGATGATACTAGAAAATGAAATGTCAGGGGAGCTATTCAAGTATATGACACAATTTCTCGAGAATGGTGATAAGATAAATATTTTTGAGTGTAGGGGTCGATGCAAAATTAATCTAAATACGCTTTGTGATAATTTGAATATTCCCTTGCATGATTTGGCTACTCCGACGCTGTTTGGACTAGATATCTTATAATATATTTGTCTCGAAGATCTAGCTTTCTATCAACATGCTTGTGAACTACCCTAGGAATAATTTTGAGATTGCCATAAAAATCAGATAATTTCTTATTCGTCAACCCGAAACGCTGACTATCCTTTTTAGGTGATTTTTCTTTCTTTCATCATCAAGCGCCCTACTTCCTTCATTTTTGACTTCTTTTTGTGTTTTAAGGTGAACTTCTACACCGATTCCTTCATTTCTACTACCATTATAGGCTTGCCTAAGCATGAGAAGAACCATGCATAATGCCTGTCTCCTATAGATATATCTTCTTCTGCTTGTCTTTATTAATAAATTCAAATTAGACTAAAATAAGCGGGCTTTTCGCAAGAACAGTTCTATGAAATAGGTTCGCTCGAGCTCTCAAGCTCTTTTTTAGCAGACCAATTTCGAGGTCTATGTAAACTGCCTGCTTTTAAATATATTCCCTATATCTCAGGGAGAGTAGGCATCTATGTGACGAGAAAAAGTAGATTTGAGAGGTATTTATGGGCCAAAATTCAAATAAGTGTGAGCTAAAGCATTTAAGACTGGATTAAGATTTAATTAAGACTAGGTCTGAGTCTTAATAATTTAAATTAAGAATCACATCAAATTCAAATTAAGATGAG
>JAJKFJ010002863.1:0-24856 GCA_027382625.1 Tetmemena sp. SeJ-2015
TAATCTTTCAGAACTTCTTGACATTCTGAGGTTCTCATCTTCAATCTTATCGATTGCTTTTCCAGATTTGAGTTCTCTCTTTTTCTCCTCTTCTATGAAGAGTTTAATATTTTAGCACTTAGTTTTTTTCTAGGCTATAATTCACTTACATAAGATTCTGCTCTGCATTATGTTTAGATTATAAATCCTAATTCCTTAATTTCAATTATAGAATTAAATGAAATCATTGCATTAAGTATAATTGCATTCGATTTCTAGAGTAAATTTAAAAATGGGTAATTGTTGCGGAGCTGATAGAAAGCTAGACGCAGCTGATGATGAAAAATATTACCCTCGGCTGTCTGCAAACTAGAGAGACCCTCACTTGTAGCAGTAGTATTTACACGACCTGTCAGATGAGAATTACTAAGTTTAGAGAGGGGCAAATATCCAGGTTCATAACCACAACTACCACCAGTAGTAGATGTTCTACGTTATTTAACAACAACAACAACAACAAAATCTGGAAGAGTAAGAGTCCTAGCTAAATATCAGGAAGAAAAAAGGCAAAAAGAAGAAGAAGAAAAAGAAGCAAACAAAAGTAGCTGCAGAGGAGGAGGATAATGGGAGGAAGGGGTTGTAAAAGGAGTTGGAGAGGAAGTAGAGTAAAGTGAGAGGGTATGATAACAGGGAGTTGTATATCGGAGAGGCATAAATAGATGACCTAAGTTACCTCGAAGGGGATGATTAATTCAACAACTCATTTACTAACAGCATGAGTGCTAGCTATTATAGCCAGTCTTTGAATCAATCACAAAGTTACAAGGATAAGAAATTTAAAAATTAAGCTGAAGGAGGATATAGCTTAGATTTAAGGGATAATGACTATCAGAAAGTGCTAAGTCTTTCTAGCCAAAAGGAGTTCACTCGCACTAAAAACGATCATTAAATCTAAGACCTGAAGTAGTTAGATTATGATAGTAATAAGAAGTATTTTTTATTAGTATTCTAAACCTGGAACAGCTTCTGGAACTCCGAAATTTTCAGCTTCAAAAATTGTTAGCCTATCTTCAACTAAAGAATTCTCTTCTAATCTAACTTCACTAGAAGGCAAAAGAAACGTTAAAAATGTTTAAGATTAAGATTAAGCCCCAATGAAATTGCTAAGACAAGATTCAACTTAAAGGAGCAATCTTAAAGAATTCAAACTCTTGAAACTGGAATAATCTCTAACTAAGTAAATGGCCTTGGACAAATAGAGTGAAGAATTTTATATGAATTTTCATTCGGCTCACAAGACTATGCAGTTAATGAAGACAATCAAACTATTAAAACTAGAGTGTGAGAGCTCAAACATAGACTATG
Organism: Tetmemena sp. SeJ-2015; assembly: GCA_027382625.1. Taxonomy (NCBI): domain Eukaryota; phylum Ciliophora; class Spirotrichea; order Sporadotrichida; family Oxytrichidae; genus Tetmemena; species Tetmemena sp. SeJ-2015. Next base: position 1,345 of record JAJKFJ010002863.1, read on the forward strand.
AAGGAATTTAAAGATATGATTTCAAAGAAATCAAGTAGTTCTTATAAGCATCTAACTCCAATCCATAAATTGCTGCCAAGAAAATCTTAAATGACATTAAATGGAGACAAAGAATGTTCCCAGTTAAGTTTGGAGATATTCTTCCACTTATAATGAATGGGAAAGTTAGGATGTGGGGCTTCGACTAGGAACAGAATCCTGTAATTTACCTAAAGCCAAATACTCTAATGAGCTAAAGAATATAATTCGACAAATCGTTAGTACAAGAAAGTTATTTATATAGTTTAAGAAAAAGATGAATAGAAAAAAAGAGATGAGTAGAAACTTGAGAAAAGATAATACGAGCAGATGTTTTCCTATATGATGAACGAAATATGCCCTCACCTTAGTTAAAGCAGTCTCTGTAACAGCAAAATTTTTATTTTAGTTGATAAAATAAAAGAATAAATTTCAGTTTTAGTAGATCTAGAATTCGTAGATGATTTCAAACTCCACCTATTTGAGTTGATTGAAGAGTTAATATGGAACCATTTCCCAGGAAGACTGAGCAAAGTATTTATCATCAATATCGATTTGGCTTCTGAAATAAATTAGCTTTTTAATTTCTTCTGTTACCACTGCAATCCAGACAAAGTTTCAGTAGAAGTTTTACAAGAAACACATGATGCTATTCGATGAAAACTATCTCCAAAAGATACAGAGCTACCTTCATATCTCCTAAATTTTCCCTGAATACTCATCACAAACCAGAAAGAAGGATAGTTCAACCTAAATAACTTCAAAATAGCACATGTATGCTTATTAAGATATAAAGAGAATTGACAAATGGAGTTTTAGGAGTATATAGGATGTTAACAGATACTTGCTCTTGTCTTATATGCAACATTCCTGATTGCTTTCTAATGATAAACTTTAAATTCAAAGAAGGAAAAAATAGATTATGCTCCTTCAAATTTAGATTAACTTCTTTAATTCATCCTGGCTTATAAATTCTTTAAATTTAATTTATTAGGAATTAAGCACCCCTAACGGGCATATAATACTTAATCGATTTAAAGTAATTCACAGGCGTAACTCCTTTATCAGTTGTGCCACGTCACCGCGAAAGCCCATCGTCAAATTCTTTAAATAAAAAATTGGAAGTTTAATGACTTGAATAAAAATTTTGAAAAATTAGAGCATATTTATGTAATTTATGTGATTGATAAATTTTTTTTATCATTATTCTGAGTTGATTTAAATTTTCTTCTGTTTGCAGGATATGAATGATGGTAAGTAGTGTGAAATAGTTTGAAGCAACTTGTTAATAATTTAAATGAAATAAGGAGCGTCATCAACAACTACTACTATGTTCAATGATCAATCCAAGTCCATCAATGGCATCACTTAATCCTAGTTGTCAAATAACCCTCATACCCAATCTTATTATACGTTGATTCTAAAGGAAACATTTTCAAAGAATACTCTTTTAAAATATAATTCCCTGCAATGAATATCTTGAATTATGATTTTTATATAGGTAAATTTGCTTGAATAAGATGGTTGAATTATCTGAGTTAATATGAAAAATTACTTCAGCAATCCGAAGGTGAAGAAAATCTTTTACTTCTTGTAAGAATAATCTGAGATTCAAAGCAATGGCTAATTCATAAATAAACTACTTCAGATTGGAAGTTTAGAGAAGATATCAGTATGTTATGAAATTTGTTCTTAAAAAATAAGTTAAGATTAAATTAAATACTCCTCATAATAAACAAAAGATGAATCAGGGAGTTAACTTTTGCAAGTAAACAGAAATCTCGAGAACTAAGCCTTTAAAGGCATCAACTAGTCTGAATAGAAGAACTACAGGCACATAAACCAACCAGTAAGTTACATTCAACTTATTTGACATTCTCATTGCGTAATTAATATTTCTGGAAATAGACTATGAAGGAGAATAATTTTGAAGAGGAGGAAGAAGATGATGATGGTGGTGAGTTATCAGACACTGATGAAGGAATCATGAAAGACAATTTAAATAGCTTCACTCACAAGAAGATGTTTGAATAGTAGCAGCAGAAAAATTAAACTCCCTACTCGCAATAGAGCAATAACAGACATATCTTATCAGCTAATAATAATTCATAGTCCGTTAAATCGTATCAACACATTACAAATGGAAAACATGTAACTGAAATCTTCTTTCTTTATTAGATTTTGAATGGCCCCTCTTTTATTGCAAAAGTAAATTTTGTTATAAATTTGTCGTAAATCGATTGTATTTTATCTTAATTTTCTTTTATTTAAATAAGCTGATTCTCAAACAAATGAGACCACTACGAACTTCAATGTTTCTTTAAAGCACTATGTACCCTCATCATAGCGAGACCATACTTAGGGTTCGGAGCTTCCAGCAAATCAAAATTACTCAGCAGGCAATCAGGAGGTTTTTAATAATTACTAACAATCACCTTCGAGAATAGTCAGCAATGCACCTATCAACAAGCTTGGTAAAATTCAGGATATAAATCAGTCTGCTTCATTAATTATAAAGATTGTAAGATATGAAATTTTGCTCCGAAAAGGAACGGAATTAGCATGGTTAAATCTCAAAGTCAGGGAAGATTGCACAATAAGAAAACTATTCGCTAGTAGGTGAGTGCAGAGTCCAACAAATATCAAATAGAACAGTCAAGACATCAAATTTTCAACAACTAGTTCATTTAAAAAAGTACCTTCATAAATTAATGTAGTAAGTTCAATGAGAATGGTTCTGTTTTTGAATAAGAAAACGTAGCTTCTTAACCCCATAATCCCACTACTTTCTCAGTTTAATATTCTCATTCTTCATTAGCTGCAGCTCTGAATTAATTTTCAAACAAAGATGGGAGAAAGAAGTCAATGGATAGAGGCAGTATCTCATATTTAGTTGATTGATTCCTATTTACTTAAATTATTTGTGCATATTCCTTGAACTTTGGCTAGGTTTCTTAGAAGAAGTTCAACTTGCATGAGTTCTAGCAAAAGCAATAGGAGTTTCAACAGAGAAAGCGAGAGCACATAGCTCTTATGTAGGAATAGTCCCAGTAGAAAGACTTGGATGAGTGCACTTTCGCTCCCAATAGAAATAGATCACAGAGTAATGGCAAAGTAGGTAGCAGACATAAAAACCAAGCAATGAATAGTAACTATCAAAGAACTGCAGAGTAATTTGTAGAAGAATAAGCTGTGAGAGAGCAAGAGAGACAGTTGAGACTTATGCAGAAGAGTGAGTAGTATCTATAGAAGGAGAGAGAGGAAATTACAGGCAGGCCTGATATCAACAAGAAGTCTGTTAAACTACTCTAAAAGAAGATGTCAACTCAGGAGAATCAGGTTGAAATACATGAAAGATTATTGGGTCTTCTTAAAAATTCATAAATTAGAAATTACATAGGGCAAGGTAATTTTCCTTCTCTGTAATAGTTTATACCACCCTCTAATTATATTAGAAGCATCTCAAGGCAGTAGAAGAATAGGCACTAAATGTAGAGAGCCAGAGCAAAGGACAGAAATATCAAGATACTTCAAAAGCTTTAGTCCCACAGAGAGACTCCACCTTCTAACCTTAGATTTAAAAACGCTCTCAAGAAATTAAAAGAGCTCAGCCTATTGACGAGCATTTATATGAAGACTTCAAAATGAGGCAGATGAAAAAGGAGCAAAGACTTTTGGATCACAGCTAGCAAGATCAAATGGTTTCTAAGATGTATAACAACAAACAGCTGAGTTAAAAATCAGAAAAGTACTTCATCTAAAAGTTCACTAAGGAAATAATTTCAAATTGGCAGTCTTGGTAACTAGATGAGGAATCATTGCAAAATGAAACTCTTAATTTCTTGATCTTCAAAGACTTTATGGTGCAACTAGGATTCATCCCATACTAAGAGAGAACTTAAGAAAGCTCAAAATATTTGAAATTTATTTTAGCGAAGAAGTGATTGCTCTAGAAGAAAATGAAGACAGTTTAATGCTCTTGCTACTCTGGAAACACCTCAAAAATACATTTCTCAATTTTATTTCACTTAACCTCGGAGGAGAATAAAAGAACCATGTTACTCTAAACAATTTGAGAATATTCTTGCTGGCTATTATGGGAACTTTCGTAGAGCCTGGGCTAAATAAAAATGAGTAAAACCTGATCAGGTCACCTGAGTAATTTTACGGTAGCTTTAACGACTAGGGCGATCTCTTCTTAGAGTAGCATGAAGTAACAAAGATCCAGAGAGAGTTCAATCATCTTTACATAAACCGAACTTAGTTCGTAGCTAAGAAATAGGCGCTTAAGAAGTAAGGAATAGCTCATGAACTCCCACACACTTTCAAACCTTAAGTGAACAAGGTCTCTATGGATATAGCCTAGAGATACAGAGAGAAGCTTGAACAAGCGGCAGAGTCCAAGTTTTCTACTCTGGACTGGCTTGTCCAACCTGCTAAGAATACAAAATGGCAAGAGACTGCTAAAGAAATACTAGTCCAAGAAGAGATGAGAGAATTTTAGAGATTAGAATTAATTCAACTTTTTTCATTTTTGAATGTACTTTCTAACCATAGACTTATAAGAGAAAGAATTCAAGTCATCATGAAAATGAGTTTGACTTAATGGCTCACTTTCAAAATAGAAAGCACTCAAACTCACAGAGTGCAGTCAAAATAAGGAGCAGAGAACTCATGACTAACACGGGCAATAAGTTCAATGACTTATTTGAGCTTAGCAAAAAACTGCAGCCTTTGAAGCAAAAGGAGGACAAGAATACAGTAGACTACGATTTCGAGAGAAGCAAGGATGAATGCAGCTTCAAGCCAACTCTTATCAAAACTCAAATTGAGGATTCTGCTATCTCAAGACCCACCGCTCAGAGTAAAAGCTTCTTAAATGCTCACTCATAACAGAAAAGTATTGAAAGGATTAATCAAGCACCCGCCTCAAAATTAGATAGTTAGAAAGCTAAAGATATAAAAACCTTATGTATCAATTGAGTCTTTATAAATTATATCACTAAGGGAGGAGTATCTACCTCACAACAGCTGAAGTCAAACAGAAATCAGCCACAGATTGCCCGCCCAAAATCAACAATGCTCGAAAAGAAGAAACCAGCTCAGACCATCAATTCTTTGAATCCCAAAAACGGAAGAAATTAAATTTGCAATTTTTTAAATGACAAGAGCAAAAATAATGGCGGAATAGTTAATAGCTAGACAGCTTAACTCAAGAAAAGTGTGATTGAAAGGTCAAGCCTGGATTATCCAGAATTCCAGAATTATAGTTAGAGCTCCAACAATATCTAAAATCACTCGTCTTAGCAGCAACTTAAATTTTAAAATTACAATAAAAATAAATTTGATAGAAGAGACTATCTTTTAATACGATTAAATATAATTATAAGCAAGCGTAGATCGAAAAAGAGTAGCCGATTCTTTTTGTGGATATTAATCTAGGTGAGGGGATGTAGGAGAGAATTTGCGTTTATAAGGGAGACACCGCCCAAGAATTAGCCATGGAATTCGCATAAGTTCATTAGCTTGAGGAAGATACCATGCTCAAGTTAAGAGAAATGCTAGAAGTGCAAATTTCAAACATAGGAACAGTTAGTATTTGAAAATATATTTTCTCTAATCAATTTAAAAAGAAGCTTTCTAAAAGAGTACTATCAATTAAGAAATTAATGATAAATATTTCACACTTTTTAATATGTTTTAAGATATTTTATGCTTCATTAGAGTAACTCTTCCTAATTCATTGGTGCATTTTCAAAGATCTTTATGAGCATAGTTTTTATAAAATATGTAAATATAGTTTCTATTAGGATTAGGGAGAGCTTCCTCATCTGGATTTGCTTTGAATACTGTTAATTCAGAATATTTACAGTTAATAATAATAAAATAAAGTGGAATATACCTTGCTGAAGCCTTTCATTTAAGTTGAGGATGTTTCGTTTAGGTATCTAACTTTCTACGTTTTAATATCTTAGTTCGCAAAGTTTTAAAGTGATTATTCAAACTCTAGCTATTGCTAGTTAAATGTAATTATGTATGAGAATTGATTAAGCATAGAATTAACTAAATTTGATAATTTAAGGATAAAAGAATCGGAAATAAACTCTATATTTATTTATTAGATCTGTTTGATAATTTGAAGCAAGTCTCTCTTGAAGTAAATGACTATCAGTAGTCATGCCCTGAATTTACTAGTTTCTTGACTGCTGTCTCCCATGAGTAGGTTTGTTTAATTAACTTGAGAGACTCCTCACTTGCGCTTGTGTCTTATATTAGGTTGACAGTTTGACTTTAATTTTGAAGTCTGCTTCATACCAGCTGCTCAAGAAAATCCAAACATCAAGAGGGACGCTTGTAAACTCACTGCTTATAAGCATATCACAAGAACAATTCAGAAGCACTCCGTTATTAACAAAATTATAATGAAATGATATCTCTTATTATTTGCCAAAGGAATTAGTTTTCTAATTACGAAAATAAAAATGGCTTTGAGAATATAGATCCTGTTAGGCCTCTTGCCCTTAACTAAGTCATTGAAGTTTTTGATTCCCAACTTAGAGTGATTAGTAGCGTTAGACTAGTAACTGTCTTTCAGAATTAAGTTGGCTGCTTGATCTGCTGAATAGTGGACATATCTGCACCACTCTCTCCACCAAAGAGCAGATACCAAGTAAACATAGTTGCTGTCTTGGTCTTAACGAGTAGAGTTTTGCATTAAGGAACCTACTAAATCTCTTTGGATGGAGATGGCTAAGTTTTTATTAAATAAGTCTGTAAGGGAGATAGCTCCATGTTGTTGACTCAGGATTCTCTTTACTGACTCGAAATCTTACAGTTTTTTAATCTTAGATTGGCAGTCTACTTAGTAAACAATAATATAAATTGATATACTTCATGAGAGAGTTGCAGCTAGTTTTAGCAACAGTAACTCACACTCTAGCTCCTAGTCATCAGCTTTAAATATTAAAATAGCTCTCCATTAGACTTTTCTTTATCAGCAAAGCTGCTCGCTACCAGCATCTGATTAATACTCTCGTTCCTCATACAGCTCTTAATTCTTACTTCAGAAAATTAGGAGGCAATTTTATATTAAGATTAAATTTTGTTTTAGCAAGTTGAGCTATTTCTTGCCTTTCAGTCCTTTCTTCTCCTATGAATTCTCTGTCGCTGATTACTATGTCATCAAATGTAGCTGCAACACCCTAATTCCGCTTAAAGTTGCCAAGACCATTAGATGATCTAGAGCGGGAGTTCATCTTAGCTGAGAAATGATTTACGAAGTTACTCTTGTCAACCAAAGCCTTTTGATTCTATATTGGCCCCTCATTGATTTAATTTATGTTGAAGGTGCTTATCTAAATGGAAATTAATTTTTAAAGATAACCATCAAAATATTGAAAAACACGTCATTTATTGGAATTGTGGGAAACTGTCATTAGGTTTCTCATAATTAACTGATTCTTCTGAGAGAGTTCTAATTGCTTCTACCTAGATTTATTGGTTCCCTATGCAGTAGTCTTATCAGCAGAGCTGAAGTTTCCCATTACTTGGCTTATTGACTTGGATTCTGAATTCAAGAGTTGCATTAAGTGAGAGGGCTTAGATCTGCCCTCAGCTGATTAGTCAGACTGTTTGGTTTGCAAGTAGTGATAAGTTTGAGCAGCCGAAAATTAATTAAAAAGAAAGTGATTAAACTAATATAAAATTGATTGAGTTAATCAGGTCGTTGATTTATGAATTGGTTACTGTTAGTCTTGTTGTGCTAAGTAAAGGTCTAGAAGGTGGTTTTATCAATCTCAGAATCAAAGTTATGGGAGTTATCTTTTTAAGAGAAACTGCTCTGATCTTACTTTTGCTGTGATTGCACTTGAGGATAAGTTACAGAAGCACTCACGTTGCAATTATTCATTAGTTCCTCTTCTGGAAGGGGACTTATTATCATCTAAGAATCTTCCTCCTCATAGAGTTGTCTATTATTTGTTTATCCTTCCCTATTTTCAACAAAGTTGGGGGCTTGGTATTCAAAATGAGAAAAATCAAATTTATTCATTTCTATTTTGCCAATTATGTCTTTCTAACTTTAATTTAATACTTAGTTTATTTGAGAGTCATAAATAATTGGTTTAAGTTATTTATCTATCTATCAATATAGGTGAGATGAAACTTCGAATTCATTAAATGATTAACTCTGAGAGTGATTAAACTGCCTCTATGTTTGCGTATTCTGTTTTTCTTATTCCTCTGGAATGAATAATACTTGTATGGGTATGATATTTTAGGTAGCTGATTTGCTATCTTAGCAGTCCATCTAAGTTGCAAGAGATTTCAAACTCCTTCTACTAGATATTGAGTAACTTGAATTCTCTATCTACTCCTTTAGTTGCAACTAGTTTTAGATTTAGAGATCGGCGCTCTTTTCTTCTTCGGTCTTGGATATGACCCTGAGCGATTCGTCTATCTTTTCTATAATCTGAATCTTCTGAGGAATCTCTGAGTTACTCTGATCATTTCGCAAATATGTGTGCAGGATATCTTAGCTAATAAAAGGAAATAAATGAAATATTTAATGTTGCTTTCAAAACTTTGTGCATGTCCATTTCTTTCTAAGTACAAGTAATTTATAATATTTTCAATATGAGATTATATTTATACTTGGAATTGAGGCAAGATTAATTTTACAAGTCAATGACAAACACCTTAGACTTAGAAGATTGATTATTATATATACTTGAGTCTTGCTGCCCAGAAGTTTCAAAATTCTAATCTGGCTGAATCAAGTGATGTGCATCTATTTGCTACTCAACCATAAGGATTTAGGCTTTGGGTGGCTCTATCTCCTAATCATCCTCGTATTCTTAATTCTGATATCTTTAAATAGACTTGAAGTTGACGGAGCTTATAGTATCTCCTGAATCTTGCATAGCATGCTGATAGACCTCAAATGTTTCAGATTAGCCATTTTCTGAAGGATCTTGCAGCTATACTTCAATTCTTTCTAGTTAGACTTAGGGAATCGACTCTTCTTCCTTCTCCTCCTCTTCTTCTTTCAAGTCTACTCTGTTTACAATATCAGGCTCTGAGATGTTTCTATTTCGCACTTCATCGAAATTAGAGGACTCGTTCCTTTTATACATCTCTTCTTAGCTGTAATAATAAAGCTCAGTTGCTCCACTAGGATCCTCTAGGGAGGATTTTTACTCTAAGGAGGGTATAAATCCATGTCCTTATTTTTGCAACGCATCTCTTTACTAGGGAACTTTATATCTAAAATAAGGAATATTATAGCGAGATAAATTATTTCAAACTCTAGAATCTTTTAAGCTATCATCTTTCAAATCTTGCATGTTAAATACATTCAGACCCGATTTTTCTAACACTTTAAGCAAGTATTTTAAAACTCAAATTAACTTTGATGTTAAAAATAAATCCTTAATTTGCAATAATCTATAGTCTCTTAGTGGTTTAGATTCTTAGTCTCTAGATCTTAGATTTTTGAATTAGTTTCCTGTTTAAACATATTGAACTCATCCCTTAGCAACTCATTCATCTTGATTACTTGTTGTAAAATTAGCTAGGTTTGTTGATGATTCATATCTTATTTTTCTAAATACCTTCCCTCTTGTCTATTTTAGTCAACATAGAGAGAGTCGTCACTCTAGTTTTCCTAATCTTATCTTTAGACAATCAAAACTAATTATAAGTTTATAATATAACTTAAGTTAAAAAGTAATGAACTTTGAAATTTTTCACTGAATGATTAGGTTCTATTTTTAATTTTATCTTTCTTTGGATCCTTCCCTCATAACTATGAGGACTTAAGAGTGGGAGCGGCCCTTACTCCTACTATGACTATGATGTGGCATTTAGTTTTGATAGGTTGATCTCTCGTATGGAATCTGTTAGTCGGAGTAAGGATTCCGGATTTCTCTACTCAAGCTATTTCTATTGTGCTCTTGCTGTTAAGTTGCTCTAATGCTAGATCGCATACTATTTTTCTCATGAGTTGAATAAGCAGATGGAAGAACTTATAATAGGCTTCTATTATCTCTGATCATAGAGTCATCATTTTGATTATGGCTTGACTGGTTTACATTTATATGAATTGCAGATAAGTTAGCGGATTCAATAACCTGTTCTTAGTAAATCTGAGAGGGCTTTAACGTATTTTCCCTTGGCTGAAGAATTTTATTGTACTGTTGATTGTTCTCTTATTTTGCATTATGAATAGCTTATTAGTGATAAGATATCTTATTATTCACTTTGGTTTTAAAAAAAACAGTATAATTGTATTTAATTGACTTAATTAGCTTTGAAAACTTATTCTCTCTTTTGCTCCTCTTGCATTTGAAAAGTTTGTTGAATTTTAATTGCGCCCTTAGGATTTACTTTTAGCTTTTCAGGAGTGACATCTCAGTTTTAGTTTTACTTGGCAGAATTGATATTGAGAACGACATTGGGCACCACCACAATCTGTCCCCTTATAATACTTTTGCTCTCCTAGTTTTTTATTGCAGTCCTCTGGGTTTGAGTTTTTGCTTGGAGGGATGGATCTTTAGAAGAGGTTTGTCTTTTGAACTACTATTGGTTTTATTCTGCTCTTTGCTTCATTTATAAATTTTATTTACTTTAACTGCTACTCTCACTTTTAATCCTACTCTAAAATACAAATCTCTAGGAGATTTTAATTGCAACTAAATATATCTATATCTGATTATACATGGCTTAAAACGAATATTTTATATGGTAGTTCTTATAGAAAGAGTGTGTAATTATTGGTTAATATTTATCAATTTCATTTTAGAATTGTTTAAGAGATATTTATAGTTATTTTTGTGCATTACTTTGAGGCACACAATATTTACTTTTAACCTTGAGCTTTTAAAATTTATTTTAAATAAATAAAAATAATTCTCTTTTAAAAACATAATTTCATCTTTCCCTTTTTAAGCACATTTATAATTGTGAATTAATAAGTATGGCTTTTTAATTCTTTTTTTTTTAATTAGAGTTTTAATCTTAGACTTAATATAAAGATTTACAAAATAAAATATCTCCTAAAAAACTTCTGATTTTTTGTTTATTTATCGGAAAGAAAATATTAGCAAAAAATTAAAAATTGGATCGATAATTAGTAATAAACACAAAAATTGCGCAATTAAGTCCAATTTTAGAAAATATCTTGATGGAAAATTAGTATTGCTTATTTACAAAGAGACTAAGGAGTAATTAAATATCATTATTATCCTCATTAGCAAATACTAATTAATTTCTCTCTTTATTAAATTAATAAAAAAATATTAAATTATATTTAATTTATAGTGTAAACTGGTTTATTTTTATTTTTATTCTCAACTATAATAAGAGACAGAGTTTTATGATGAAAATAAAGCTCACAGAAGACCAAGGAGTTAAAGATAAAGTGAGGCGTTCTTGACTACAGATTACAGAGATAATTAAAGAGGAGTCAATGTTTAGTTTAAATTAGCAGAAAGAGACAAAAATATAAAAAACTATATCCTCACATTATTTAAATAAAAAACTAAGCCAGCTTGTAGATGTGGCCTCCATTAAAAGAGAAGCAGAAAATAAACGTAAATTGAAATTTATCAAGGTCAACTATCCACCATGAGCAATTACAATTCGTAAACGCGAACTTGAACTCAATGAAGGAAACTAGGAGAAGTTCGCTCATTCCAGCCTAGAGAAAAAGTCTTAGTAAATTATCTGAGAACCATTTAGAGGCCAACTCATCTTTGAACAATTCACAGAGAGTATTTTAAACCTAGGAGGCTGATTAAAAATATTTTATATCATTAAATTAAGAAATCATAAGAAATATCATTTAAATGGGGGTTCAATCATATACAAAATTAAGGCTTTAAGTGAATGCAAATATCTCAAATTAAACAAAATAACGATTAAAAAAACTCATTCATCTATACTTTATTTTCCATGAAAAATATTGCAAATCGCTAGTTAAAATATAATGAAAACTAACAAAGAAACATAGTTTTAATTCCTAAATATAAAAATATAGTTAAGATTAGTTAGGACTAGTATAGCTGATAATTTATTAGGTTATTAATGCTTTGGATGAGAGTTTAACTATCTCTTATTTGAATAAATTATTAAGTCACCAAACCTGTTACTATTAATTTCTAAGGATTTTATATAAATGCTCTTTTAGTACCAAAAATGATAATTTCAAATATTACTCTCTCAATAATTTTGTTAGGACGGGTAAAATAATTTATAAGCTTTATCTTTTGTATTTTTTCTATGAAATCTATACAATATCAACATTAAACCTCTCTTTTACTATCCAGACTTTGATATATCTATTTTATAAAAATTTGTTTATGATCAATTTAATATGAGCAACTTTGACAATAATCTAGACTTCACTAGTTAAGCTATCTAGCAGAAAGCAAATGAGGATAATCACTAGCAGTAAAACTCGCCTGCTGCTTAGGGTGTTTTAGACCATGATTATCTAGATAAATAGGAAAAGGATTATCGAAATCAATTTTTAGAAGACTTTCTAAATGCAGAAAACTACATAGTACCAAGTGATCAGCAACCAAGTATCTAATAACTGGAGTCCAGCAAAATGATTAGATAAACAGATTGGAACGAATATGATTTCATCTTATTATAAAGTATCGTTTTTAATTTACAAATCTAATCAAGGAATCTTTTAGAGGATAAGGAAGAAGAAGAAAAAGTTTTTAACAATGATGATGGAAATAATAATATGCAGCAACAATTGAGTTCAGATAAGATTTTTACACTTTCTAAAACGACTTTCTACATAGTTGACTCCATACTTTACAATCATTATAATTTATGCTTTAGGACTGTACTTATTTTTAATAATCTAGAGATCAAGAAAGGCATAAATATTAATTTGCTTTTTTCCATGAAGTTTTATTAGCGAATAAACATAGGGGATATCTTTGGAGAAGTTTATAAATAAGAAAAAGTGATTAAGAGTGGGAATCTAATAAGCTTGTGTCCTAACCCATAGACGGGAGTAGAACTAATCGACCTAGATAACTTAAAATTTGATGAGGATATGGAAAAAAGATTTAGCTAGCAAAGTACCGTGCAACTCGTACTTTACCATCTCCCTCAGCTAGTGAGAATAAAGACCATAAATTTGCCTATAAGTCACTTGTCTAGTGACGCCCATCTTTCAGTGTCCTCTTAAAACAACATTCAGATTCATTTCCCTAAAGTCGTCTATTTCATCAATATCAATGGACAATTTATCCCCAAAAGTACACAACCAGAGGACCTTTAATAATTTTAAGATTTATCAATTCGCAGTTTAGCTTAATTTTTAATTACTGTCGCCTGTAATGAATCGGAATTTCAACAGCGTAGAATTTTCAAATAATCACAGCTTCGTAGAGCAAGAGCCAAATCGAGTTTCTCTAAACATACCACCACTTCTATAAATAAGTATTTTATTATTTCCTAATTTAATTCATTACCCAGATAGATTTGAAGATGGTTTCAAAGCTTATAGAGAGACTGTATCTTACAAAATTAAAACTCACTATTTTATTTAAAAGAAAAAGTGTGTATTAATTGAAGTAATAAATTCAATAAGTTAGAATTTCACAACCTAATTTCAAAATTATGCCAAAATTTAATTCAAAAGAATGACAAAAGAATGACTTGTAAATATTATCCTGATTATAGTGTAAGATCTTGCTTCAAAAGATAAATTAAGTTTTGAGAAGTAAACGACGAGAGAGAGTCTAAGAAATGTTCATTTTATAAACTTTATAATAATAAAGTAGAAAATTATTACACAATAGTTATGAATTATTCGCATATTTTTAACCCAATTCTATTGATGATAAATAAACTAATTTTAAAGATTATTGATATGCTTTATCAAATTTAGTAAACATGTTTAAGGTTTGATTGTGATTTTAGCTGCCAATCACCCTATATCCATTCTCGGAGCAGCATTAATTTTTAAAAATGCTGCTATAATAAAATTAATTTTGCTATTGAATAAAATTTTAGAGCATAGCTTGGCTCAAAAAATGATGGGAAAAGTCTGAGAAGACTAATCTTTGGGCATTAAAATTGGTTCGATGTTTAAAAGCTAAGTGAGCTAAACTAATATATCGCAAAAGTAGAGCTTGATGAAACAGACACTACAACTGCAAATGCTTATGAGGCAGCTTTCCAAATTAATATAAAAATAATAGTTGCAAAATATTTCCAAAGAAATGCTACAGTGATAGGTGATGTATAAAATGATGGGCGCAACTACTATCTCACTAACCCTGCAGCATCAAGAAGACTAAGAGAAGCCATTAAAGTGGTCCTATTAATTAGATTTACTTATAAAGTGAGGCAGGTATTCATAGCAAACGAGAGGAATGTAATTTTATAAAAGCATTTTGGAGCGAAATCCACGCAGACTGAGTATTTCATCTTAAATAAAAATGAGAATGAGTTGGGGATTATAGACACAAATGAAAGTGCAAAAGGAAAGTTAAAAGTGGCTATTTTTTTATTGTTTTAAAAAGAAGAACTAAGACTAGACAAAGAAATTTGAAGATTACAGCCATATAACTTATCAACATCTCAATACTCTTTTTGTCAAATACTAAAAAAAAAACATTTGGAATTTTTTCAAGATTAAATTGATACAAGCATGGTGCAAATATTCGAAATAATTATCTTAAGGCGATAAAGGTTCGTCTTGACGGAAATTGCGAACAAATTGAACTGGGTAATTACAGAGACTAGCAGTTTCTGAGAATGATCCATAATTTTTAAAGTTAGTCAGAATTGAAATTGAAGATAATATAAACTGGCTAGTAAACTATTTAGATTATGATTTTGAGTATATGATGAAAAATTTTTGTTAACTGGAAATGATGTTTTGGAGTGATTAAACTAAGAAGATATATGCTTTCAATTATATATAACTATTAAATTAAAATAAAGAATTTTTGTTTAAATTTTGAGACACAGAAGCTCGAAATATTTTCTGCCTCTGCAAAAGCTGGAGATCTTGATAAGTTAAGTGTGTTTGATGCGCCACCAGAGGCAGGGTGTGGTTTAAATAAAAATGGCTTTAAGTACTTTAAATATTAGCAGTAATCATTTAAGTTTTGTTTTAACTTGATGAATATAAGAGTAGGTAGAAATGGATCACAAACAATAGAATTCTATAAATATTTTATTCTTTGACTTGAAGCAGGAGTTTGATCAAATCTATTCCACTCTCTTTATTAAAAAATGTTGCATTATAAAACAGTAGTTAAATCCTTGATTATTTATCTTAAAAATACATTTTATACAACTAATTATATTAACTCTATCTACTTATGCAAAATTATCAGAAAAGAAAGACTTATAAGTTCGTCCAGGCTATTTGGTATATATCATAAAGCGGTCCTTATACTCAGAAAAGCCTTTAAAAAACCTCCTATTACATTTTAGAGTGCTATTTTAGAGCACTTTAGACACTCAAGATAAAGAAGATGAAGTTTCAAAAGCCTAGGAACAAGAGTAAAACTTAATAGCCAATAATTTTTCCCCTGATGAAAAAATACAAAAGAATTTGCAGTATTTTAAATATTATTAACTTGAGAGACTACTTTAAGAGCAGAGAGATTCATAATTCATAGATAGGGAACTTCCCAACCAATTACATCTTCGACCCATCCCAGTAAATGCTCAATCATCTCACATACCAAATTAAAATGGGGCTTGTTTCTGGAATATTTCAGCAGAAAGTTGCATTTTCTTATGAAGCAGATAAGTTTAAGAGTCCTTAAAATATGCGCATTTATAAATCGTGTTTTATGAAACAATCATAATAGAATATCTTACTAAAAATAAATAGATAAAAAATAGAGTGAAATATAAAATAAAAACTGGCCAAAAATGAAAAAATTAGATCTGAGATAGAGGAAAGTGCCAAAATCTCTTTTTTTTGTAAAAATAATTAATTATAAGGATAAGAAAAATGCAAAATTAAGTTTAAGACTTATATTTTAAAGTCCAGAGGATATATAATATCACAAATATCTGAAGATTAATTAGCATCACATCTGGTAAGCATTCGTAACAGAAGACAGATAAACTATTTTTACATATAAAAAATTATTTATGCATAAAATTATACTTACCTGGTGATATATAAATTGAAGACAAACTCAATTATAAATGCATAAATTATATTTTAAACCTGAATTCGTTTAAAGGATCAATTATTTCAGAGGACCATTACGATATTTCCTTTACAACTATTAAAGTTAACAATAACTTTAAGATAAGGGAAGTTTAATTTTCAGAAATGAACTAAAAGCTCCTCATAATTTGTACTTGAATTTGGTTTCTTTTAAAATAGTGTTAATTTGCATAAGAAAAGACGATAATAAAGTCACCAGTAAAATGTCAACTGCTTCAATACTTATAGATTTACGAGACCTTATAAACTCCTACCAAATTCCTGTTGACAATATTAGGTCAGTGGTAAAATTCTCTGAAAGCGAACTTTAGTGCATAGCTAGAAGTGGCCTAGATAATGGACTGGGCTCATAATTCTTATGCATCCTCAAATTTGAGGAAGAATAAGCAAAGCGAGAACTTAAGCATATTAGAAAATTAAACTTGAATCACCTAATAAGCTCTGATAGAGAAGTCTAAAAGAATGAATCCCTCACTTAAAAGCCATTATCTTACTTCCATTAAAAATTAAAAGAGTTTATAATGGAAGTATTCCACTTTACCTACAAGAAAAGATATATAGTATTTTATAAGTACTTTATATTACAAAGAGTCTTATATAAAATTATAGAATAAACTAACATTTTATTATAGATGTCATAATTAAAGAATTAGTTTTAGTAATAGTTTTCCGAGATTATGCTTACTATTTGTTGATAGACACCGCTAATGATGAATTGAAATAAAAACTTAAGTTTGAATGAGTTTAATTGACATTTGTGACTTCTTTTGAGCTTTCAGATAAGTAATTTATTCTTTAGTATGATCGAGATTAGCTTTACATGATTAACTGTTACGCTTCCGATACAAGGCATCAATCGATTCCACATTTCCAACTTACAGAGGGTTTAATAGAGACCCTCATCAGAATCAGCTTTAACTAACAGCATATCTTGGTAGACTTCTTTAAATTATATCATTTCTATTTGCTTGAAGTTATAAATTAATGCCAGGATATATAATGATTGAAAACTCAACGGTTTAATTTAGTTTTAACCTTTATTTATAGACATAAACATATCAGAATACATAAAACAATCTTATCCATTCAAGAATAAAAAGAGCCTCAAATTTTTTAAAATTCTTTTTAATAAATTTAATGTTAATAATGACTTGAGAAATCAACAGCTTATACTAGAGGATCATGAGCAACAAAATATATCAATCTAAACGCCATTCAATCGCAACAGGATTCAAATAAATTTAATGAACACTCAAATAAAACTTCAAAGCGGGATCAAGGATTAGCAACTCATTAAAATGATACCTCAGATGTCGTAAAATGAACTTTTGAATTCTTATGACTTGTATGAAGGATCTTTTCTCCACTAAATTACGAATATATTTCTCATTTCAGATTATAAATTTGGACAAGAAATCATAGAGTCTTGGACGCTTTTAAAAGAAGAATTGCCCAACTTAACCTCTAGTAGATGCCCCTGATGTTTTAGAAGGACTCGTTAAATATTACAGTCTTGGATCATGCAGTTAAATTCAAAGATTTTATAAAAATCAATCTCATTCTCGAAAGCATCCTCAAGCTAATTTTAAAGAATTTGTGATTTTTAAAGTATTAGAACCACTTCTAGCTCAATGAAATAGTGGATAAGCATCTTGTTTACATGCTAGAAAATAGGTTTAACCTGAAAGCGTATTTCGAAAGTGATATGCCACTTCAAAAGATAAACAGCTCTCATTATCCAAACTATTCTAATGATAATTCTACTTTCATTTATGGGGATTTCGAGGACTCTTACACAGTGAATTATATACTTACTCACTACAGTGAATTGCTTGGCAAGAGAGTGAAAGAGAATAAGAAGATTGGTCAAGTTCAGGTTGAATATTTTTTGCTAAATATTCCAAAGACACTTTAGAGTAGCGAACTCATTAAGCATCTTTGTTCGCAAACAGGCTTGGAACTTTTCGACACTTTGCCCATCTAGATGATACTTGACTACAAATGGAAAACTTATGCAAAAAGAGCCGGGCTTAAATACTTCGGCTATTATCTCCTCTTTGTTATATCGTATTCTTTGGATCTCTACTTTTTTGTTATCTTTAATCAAACCCTTTATTATTCATGCATATTTTACATCTATAATTATCAATGATCACAAATAAAATCAATCAGAAAAATATCTCTAATTTTCAAGATATTCAATTTATGATTTAATGAACGATTCAAGAAGCCTTGCTCACCTAAAATTGTCTAGATACATTTTTATATAACCTGATAGTACCTAAATCAATATGCTCCATTTGCCTGATAGCAATGGAAATATATGAACTTGGGCACATAAGAAGAACAGGCTTGAGAAGGTATTTCTAAGATCCCTGGAATTATGGAGATTAAGTATTTGTAGTGGTTTACTTATGTTGTGTGGGTATAGATTCGAGCGACTATTCTGATATTTCAATCGTCATCATGCATCTTAAAAAATAGAAGGAAATAATTCCTTTTCATGATGAGTTTGATGTGCTTTTTGGTGTTTTTGAAGCTATGCTCTCACTTGCGTATGTTTCAGGGTTTCAGTTATTAGATAAGTATGCTAAAAGCAGTATTTATAGACATTCGCTACTTCATATCTCTCTTTACATTTATGCTTGTGATGTATTGCTATATCTTCAGTTTACTGCAGATCCCAGTTGGATAAGATGATGAAGAGTCAAGTCATTACTATGAAGCTGTTGGCTAGTTTGGATACTTTATTATGGCTTTTAGAGCAGCAGTCGGTGATATGCAAGTTGACAAATTTTATAAGCTAGATGATAGGCTTGCAACAAAATTATAAATTGCTATTCTTATAAAATATAAATAGAATAGAGAGGAGAGAGATAAGCATAAAATTTTAAGAAATCTTTATATAATTAATGAAGTCCTGATCAGCAACTTCTCCTCAAACCAAAGATAAAAATATTGAAGTGAAGAAAATCTACGAAATTCTAAAAGTATTCTCTCAGATACATTATGCCTCTTGAGTAATTTATTAACTCAATCTTATCTTTATATTTTGGAGGTATCAATGCCCATATAATTCTATTATCGAATTTATTATTACGCATTTAATAAATTCTCATTTACCTTTCAAATTATATTTAAGGGGATCTTTTTTTACTTTTAGTAAAAACAAATTTTAAATAAATTTCAATTTATGTCTAAAAAAATATTATTGTTAAATTTTGTATGGTTGCAGTATTTTCATGGATAGTATGGTTTACAGCTATTTTATTTCTGAACATAATTTTTCTAAACTTCATCATAGCCGTCATCTCAGAATCTTACTCTCATAATATTTTCAACCTTCTTATTTTTTAATCATTATAAATTGAATATCATGAGTTTTATTCAACAATTAAGTACATTTTGTATTTAATTAAAAAGCATTCTTATAAGCTCTGAAGTTAATTTTGCATCCTTGCTTGAAAAAATAAATAGCTTTTAGTTTTAAAATGAATTCACTATTTTTGTCCATGCTATTTTATTAAATTAGATAGCATGAACCCCAAAATAAAATTTTAAACTATAAATATATGCTAATGATTTTTATAAATAAATTGAAATTAACTCTAAAGTGAAGCAAAGAACGGTAGCTGAGGAATATCGAGTTAAGTGCCACCTGATCAAAGAAAGGGAAATTAACATGAGTCCTGCTAGATTCAAAGACAGAAGAATATGTAATTTCAAAAATTCAATTTTCATTTTTAAGAAGATTCTTCCCTAAGTATCTGATTTTGAGAAGGCCAGTTAAGTCTCAGGAAGAAGAATAGAAGTTTGATTTCGACTCCTTTTCAAGAGACTTGAAGACTCAAATTGATGACACTAAACAGACAATTATGCAAGAGATGAAAATCTAATTTGATGATATGAGATTCATGAGCCTCAAGTTTGAAACCAATCTTGGGAAACTTGAGGAAATCATGAAAAATTCTACAATTTAATAATTATACATCTTAAATATGCTATTAAGGGAAAAATAGAATTTGTTTGCTGCTAAATATATTTAATATAACTTTACTAAAGAAGAGAGCATATATTATTTTACTCATAAATTTGATCTTAATGATTTATAAAAAATCACCATCTTATCATATCGAGATTTAGTCTCACTCAATTATTTTGTCTTTTTTTCTTATTATTCTCTTTTGAGAATGTGATTTAAATTTTAAATATACAAGTTTCGTCGTCGTTGTTTTTTTGATTTTAGTTGTGGTCGCTTTTCAATAAAGTAAAGATTTGTATTTCTTCTATAGATTAATCACAACAACTTAGCATCATCACATTAAATTTTGCCAATAATTGAGAAGAATAGAAAGAGTAAAATTATTCCCTAAGAAAATAAAGAAATTTATAACGAGTCTCCTCTTTTTCACAAAAAGTAAGCAACTAATTAGCTTTAAAAGGATATTTTCAGCCTAAATTTGGAAAATGAAACTCCAATTATAAGGTTTAGCTCCAATGATGGACAAGAAGGAGGTAGTATAAATGAGAAATACTACTTATTTTTAAGATATAGTTTAAAAGATGTGATCAATCATTTTGATTTTGGTGAAAGAAATTATTATATAATCATTATGAAAACGAAGGTTAATATTTTAAAGTTTATTTTAACCAAATAATTTCAGGAGAAGTAAATATATCCAGACCAGATAAGTTGGTAAAAATAATTATTCTTTAATTATTTATTGAGATCTAAGTTCGTAGACGAAATATTAATTGTTAAAGAAATGTTTTAAAATTGTCATTAGGGAAAAGAGCATCACAGGGCCAAATTTAAGTAAAGGCACTATTTTATTTTTAATAGTTTGTATGAATTGTTGTTTCTTAAGCTATAATTACAAAGTTTAAATGAAGAAGATGAAGAAGAAGAATAAAACAATACTCTTAAAAGAAACCTAGACTACAGTTCTTCTGAAGACTCGGAATTATCTGATAAGCATGAGTGAGGAAGGTAGGATCTAGGCTTTTAACGATATTTCATTGCTTACCTTAATTAAATTTTAATTTTACTTCTATAAATATATAACTTCCTCATTTTTGTTATATTTGATAGTTTAATATTGTAAATGATTAATTTATTTTATTGTATTCTAAAATATTTGATCGTTTAAATACTTTCTCTCCGTCTACAGCTTTATCAATTTTCATAATAAAAAATATAGGTGCCTCAAAATTTGATATTCTTTTAGCAACTCTCTTCTATGAAGAGTTCCTTTTCTTTATAAAAGTATGAATAATATTTATTAGGAGAAATCTTAATGTGATTTCTTTTATAAGATATAAAATTGCGAATAAAATCCTGACTATTCAAATTTATGACACTATTTTATGGTTTATCAAGAATCTATATATGCTATTTTAAACATCAAACAATTTATTTCCTTAAAAAATTTATAATTTTCCATTGATTTACTTTGTAAGTGAATCTAGAATTCTATTTATGTAGATAAGACTTAAATCTAAATATAAAGAATAATTAGTACAGATTATTCTTACATAATTAATTTGAATTATTATTGTGAGGTAAAATTTAATAGAAGAATAAGAAAAAAATATAAAATAAGTTAAATAAAAGTATTAGCTTGGATAGGGAATCATCATTATTTCACACATACCATTATTCACAAAACCAAGCATGAGAAAGCAGTCTGAAATTCTTGCCTCAGTCAATGGCTTTGAGATTTTATTTAGTTAGCTATCATAAGTATATTTTAGAGAGGAATATTATTGAAAGTTTCAGCATGGAATAGAAATTCAGAAGAGTTTCAGAAAAGCAATCTAAGGTTTCTTTTAAAGATGACGTCAGAATTTTAATTGTTTGAAATTTTTACATCCTATTTTTAAGAAGAGATGATCAACCTATTAAAATCATAGAACAAGACTCGAATGGATTTTCCCAACCCATATCAGCTCAGAACATATCTGCTGTTTCAAGTGTCTAACGCCATTAGGTGAAAGATTAATTATTCGTAAAATTTTCACTCTATATATTTCCTTACTTACTTAAGATTACTGCTCTGAGTCACTTGTCTCGCAGAAGAAAGTTTACTCCTCAGCTAAAAAAGTAGAGGACTATGACTTCCCAACTAGAGATCAATTAGCTATGAGTACTGGCAAGATAAGCTTCACAAGGAAATAAAGTTAAAGTAGGAGATAGAGTATGAGCAGCTCCCATGATGAGTAAGGCAAAAAGAGCTCTAATATCGAGAGCAAGAGGATTAGTAGTAGAGTCAGAATCACCAACAAATACCTTAATTAGTAACTACAAGCTAGCTCAAGCTTCAATAGATCAAAGCCAGGTAGTAGAAATGCTTCAAGGAGGCAGTCAGATAAACTGTCTCAGACATTAATTCATGAAGCTAAATAATATGTGGATCCTTAAGAGAAACCAATTGTAAAGAGTAAATTTAGTCAGTAGAAAGGTGTTGATGATTACTTGGAAAAATGTATAGAGGACATGACTATCCCCATTTTTGGAATGCCTTTGATGAACTTTAAAGGAATCAAGAGAAATTAAAATGAGGGCTTATTGTTTTAAGTATTTAATTTAATTTGAAATTAGATACCTAAAGAGTTCATGATTAAGCAAGTTGAGAAAAGTACCAATGCCCCTATTTTCCAGGATAGTGAGACAGACATTTCAGATGTATAGAAAGTACCTGCTCACTTTATATCATTTATTATTTTAACTTAATTTATATTAAATTTATAATAACTTGAAGAGTTGGAACAATATTTCTAGAGCTGTTATATAGAGAAAGGCAAGCCAAAACTTTGACAAAATGATAGAGAGCTACAAGTTGAATGACTAGTCAATAGAACAAAAGCTTAGAGAGTTCACATACGGAGGAAAGTAGCTTCTATAACAATAATAGCAAAGGAAAAATCTACTAGCATAGTTGAATAACAGCACTAAAAATAATTTAATGAATGGATCCTTTTCCAGGTAAAATAGATATAAGAGGAAAGACTCTAACGAATTATAATTTTATTAGGATCGTAATTATCAAGGTCATTTAAGTATGTGTCATATTAGAAAATCTAATTCTAAAACAAGAGTGGAAATTTTAAAAAGTATGTTTGGTCTCTGAATTTAATTCATTTATTATTATGATATTGGAATTAAATGTCAAAAATTATGTGAGTACAAGTCTCTTATTAATATCATCTTTAATATATCAATCAATATTATTCATCGAAAACACGAGTGCGAAAACACGAGTGCGA
>JAJKFJ010002872.1:0-24802 GCA_027382625.1 Tetmemena sp. SeJ-2015
ACGTGTTTAATATCCCTATTCGGCTGGTAGGTTTGTGTGCGTCAGATAAGTGCGTCACAGCAATATCATTGACGTCACGGCCTATCTTATTTATGCCGGGGGCCCTTTAATTCCCTTTAATTATTATAATTATTATTATAACTGCTAGCACTTGTCTTATGGTATTTGCGCATGCCACTCCAGCCAAATTCATCTCTAAATGAACTATGAAGAAATAGCAGGCAGGATATTGAACCATAGTTGTAGTTATTTAGCTAATCATATCAGGCCTTGCTTTTCCCATTGCACTTAAATACATGCGCATTAAGTCATACTGAGACTGAATCAGACAAGCGGGAATCATGTAGTATATGTATTGTGAAGCCTTTTCAGATGTAGAAAATTCAACCCCTGCTAAGTCAAAAATGTGTTTAGACATTAACATTAGCGCAAGAACGGGTAGGAAAAAGATAAAGGTGACTATCCTTCCTCTGTTTAAGTAAACTCCACACAAATGATAGTCCTTTTATCCGTAGCTCTAAGATGTTAGAGTTAAGAGAGCAGTATTGAATCCTGATAGAGTTATCATCCCAAAAATCACTAAAAATACTCTCCCCACCCCCATGCCAGCAACTAGGGAGGAGTCATTGAGTCTTCCTATGAATATTATATTCATGGATTCAGTAATTGAGAAGCAAATAGCTCCTATTATAGAGGGGAAAGCAATATCGAAGATATCCTTGTATATCCTAGATTTCGCCAACTTATTACTTTCCATTTATGTAATTAAGATTTTACAAAAGTAAAGATAAAGTTGAAAATTACATTTTATTATAATTTCAATTAGCTGTATTGAAAATTATTCTCGGGGAAAATTATATCATTATTAAAGGGCACTTTATAGAATTAACTAATCATCAAATTCCTAAAATAAAATGCAGGGTGAATAAAAAAGTTAAAGAAAAAACTCTAATCCTACTAGCCAATCAGGCTCTCCTTAAAAACTTCAAATTTAAAAGAATTTGATGAACTTGACAGGAGGTAGCTTTAACGTAAAGCATCCCACAAATTTTCATGGACTAGAAATAGATGACCCAAAGCATTTAGGTGGAGGATTGAATTCAGACCTTTCACATTTGAAATTCGATCGTAAATAAAATCAGATGAGGGCTAATAAATAATCAGACTAAATGCAAATGTAATTTAAATCATTCTTTATATTTTCATGAAGAAGCTGAGTTTTCAAATTCACGGCTTTTATTCTCCTCAAAATAGTTACTTAGACAAGAGAAATATAAAATTCTAATTTTTTTTTTAAAAACAAAGTTAATGATGAAAACTAGTTAAGCTAGCATGAAAGTCCAGGCCGTGAAACTGCAATAATAAAAGATTCCCTGCTTAATTTTAGCTTCTATTCTTAGTTAATTTGGATATTCCTAACGTCTAATATAAAAATAATTCTTTTAGTTAATTGTTGTTAAATCTGATATTCTAAAATTAAATCGTACATTTATCTCTATCCTAAATTTTTATCTTAATTTTATTGCTTGAGAAGTCTATAAATTAATTGCACTTAAATATATTTGCTAGGCTGAAAAAATTACACTTTCAGAATTGAATCTTTCAAAAATGCTATGTTCAATTCCTTATACTTTTTAAAAGATTTATAAATAGCTTGAATCTTCATTTTTTATGAAATTCTACACAAGAAGTAAGAACCAGGCTTGAGATTTTATTGAATAAAACATTTTTAAAGCTAAATTGAAATACAATATTGTCAATCAATCCTTGCTATATAATTAGTTGAACGAAGATAGCCATAGAAACTAGCAAGTCCCTAACTCTCAAGCCCAAAACACGTCATATTTAAATCCATAGGGATTCTCTGCTGAGATTTAAGACAAGAAGCAAAACAAAGTCAAATTTAGTTTCGATGAACACTCTTACTCCAAAGTCAATCCCACCTCTCAAAAGAATAATAGCAAATTCTATCAAGGCACTATTAAGACATCCAATAGATTTAGAAGCTAAGAATCTTCTATTGAGAAGCCCAGAGAATCAATGGCAGTAGATAGGTCTTTCTTAGAATAATCCTAGAATTTTTCTACTAGCAAAGCTAAGGAAGAATATAATTATTTTGCCTATATTTTTAATCTTAGCATACTCAGAAAAATTATTCCGTGAGTATTTCGGAGGAGCAAACTAATAATAGGAGGGCCGTCTTGAAACTACAAGCAAAAAAAGATTCATTATCAAAAGCTAACACACTCTTAGCTTCTATAGTGTACTAAAGATAAAATTTTATGATTATTAAAATGTTATGCTTAGATATTAGAAGGATCAGCCGGATTCCTAACGTACTCAGAGGAGAGAAAGCAATTTAATCATCAAGCCTGAAGTCAGAATCTAGATATTTTTCCATTTTAAATTAATAAAGCAATCTCTATGGTTTATGACTCCAACGGAGAAAACGAGAATGATATAAATTAGTTCCAGAATTAGGAAACTACTTAGGTATAAAATAGTTCTGTTATTCCTAAAACTACTCAAGAGAGCATAAGTAATTAGATGCTACTTAATAATTTAAAGTTCTTAGTCTATTATTTAAACTTGAGCTTATGAATAAAAGATCTCCCTCCCATAATTAAAGAGATTAGACTTTCCAAAAAAGCTAATATCAATATAATAGTTTTATTAAGCGTTAGCGGATAGGAGTAGATATTGATTCAGTTAAATGAGCATTAGACTCATCACTTGAATCCCTTTGGTTTTAATTAATCTCATAGTGATTCAATAGACTCTGGCAGCAATCTGGAAAATAATTCGCTCCTATTCTCCTCATTTAATCAACTCAATTAGAACTCTATTTAAATTCATCCGAATAGCTTGAATCTAAAGACTAATCAACCATTTATGTTTCCTTCTCATCTCTCCTCTAAAGCAGATATTTATTTAATCTTATATTAGAAAGGCTTTCCATCAAATCTGATTTAGTCTCACTATCTTTATTTACTTAATTGCTACCGTAGCAGCTATAGTAAATGATAATGTAAAACCAACCTTTAAAGAAGAAACCAGTGTGGGTTAATAAGTACCCTTCATTCTTAAAGAAGGATCTTAAACTAAGAGAAGAACTCAGTGAGCTTTAATAGACCAACAACCACTTAAAATCTCAAGCATAGAATATTCCATCAAACTCTCTCCATTCTAAAAAGGGAAAAGACTTGAAAGACTAAAACCAATTAGTAATGATAGCAACTAATCTCAACTCTGAAGGACCTCCTAATATAAAACCAATACCAACAAAACAAAAGGCCCCTTAGAATACTACTACCAAGACTGATTATAAGATTAGCAATTCCAATTTAGATAGAACTTAAAATGCTATCATCTTACCTAATTTAAATACTATATAGATGAAAGCATAAGTCACTTAAAGGTTCAAGAATTATTAGAATATGGAATTTTCAGCTTTTGAGTAATAAGACATTACAAAAAAACAGAGACATAATAAAGGCAATCATAGTTTCGCATATGGAAGCAATATCAGAAGATTCTAAACTTTAGATAAGGAGTTTAATGGTTTCGTGGATAACAATAACACTACTATAATCGATGATTTTTAACAACTTAGAGTTTAATAATTTTTAAAAAAGATTGAAACATCATTCTAGGGATTATGACAAATGAGGGTATAATTCTAATATGCAAGCTACTTTTTTTTATTGATTATACTTTAATTTAAAAGAGTTTCCATTCCTGATGTAAATCCATACCTCAAGAAGTAGAACATAGTTGATCAAAGTAATTTTTATACTCTGAGAGCAGGAACATCACCCATAAAATCCAAACCTTAAGGTAGACTTCTTTTATCTTAGCAGTCAAATCCCCGTAGCTAGATATAATCTCCTTAAGCTCTCTACTAATTATAGACAATTAAGAGTAGAAGACAAAATTATAGAAATTTAATCAACCAGAAAGAAGATTTCCAATAAGAAAAAGTAACTGCAGCTGGCGTGAGAAGATCTCTCATTGATTTCTCTGACTATAATTTTACTAGTTCTCGCTGAGAAGTAACTTTAATTTACATCTTTGAAATAAGATATTATCTAATTCCTCTTACCTAACAACTTAAATGCAATGAATAGTAAATTTATTAAGAATAAGGTGAAGTAGTAGGGTAAAAATTTTCTGCACAACTATGATCTCACTTGTAAGTGTGTCCTAAAGATTGATTTATTTTTTATGAACAATGGATTTGCGTTTGGGGCTGTAGCTTGCCACATAGTCATAAGCTGCATTTTCTGACTCTGCTTCCACAAAGCTGCCGCTGCCACTAACTGAGGCCCTGACCTCAACCATAGCTCCTCGAGGTAAGTGAGCTTTAGTTATTTTAACTGGGCTGTTCTTAGATAAGAAACATTAAAAAACATAAAGAGAGATATCTTGCCTGGAAGACCAGATCTCTTTGGACTAATCTGCTCCTCAATTTCTATTTTCTCTACTCTTTCTTTATTACAAAATAATTATTTTACTTCGAATAAAGATGATCAATTACAAAATTGATAATGACCTTCTCAACAAATTGATGTGCTTTCTTTTGGTTAAAGTTGTCATAGTTTATAGTTCCCTAATCTGGCTTCACAACATAAGACTTCTCTGGACAAGTGGTGTAAAAACAGAAATATAGAGTATTGAAGAGTATAGTTTTGATCTTTGAGGCCGGTGTTTTATTAAACTTCTTTGTGCTTTGTGACTGCGTTTTTCATTGAAATGAGCCTTTTAGTGGGAGAAACCTCCTCCTGATCGTAATAGTATGGCTTATTTCTATCATAGAAAACTAACCCTGATCATAAGAGATATTCAAAATTTATGCATAAGTTTAGTTGACTTAGAAGTCTTAGAACTGTTGAGTCGTTTGCTACTTATTTCTGCCGATCTATTCCATCTCTGCCCACACTTGCTCAATAGAGAAGTTTAGGAAATCTTCTCTCGTCTTCAGGTTAAACTTCTCACCCATATCTGGTACTCTAGAATTCATCTTAATTCGAGCTAGGTCTGAGTCGTCTTCCAATCGCTTGCTCACCATTTCAATCATAAAAATTCAAGATAAGCAGGTTAAGGAGGTAAGGATTTTTGCTGGTAGTAATCTCTGATGGGTGATTGGTCAGCACTCACGATAAGGTCTAGGTCGAGATGCGCTACTGAATCTGCTCTTTCAAGAGGCAGGCGCGCATCGGAAGCAACAGAGGATGACTGCTTCCTAATGTCGAGTGAAGCATTGTTTCCTGAAGACTTGACCGATTAGAACTATTGCATTCCTGAAGTTCCCAAATTAACATTCAATGGTTCACTCTCTACCTCTTGCAAATACATGTCGTTATTTTTTTGACTACTCTTTGTCCTTAAAGTTTGTTGCTTTGCAGGCTTGGCTGGAGAGGTCTAATAAGAAGCTACTTTAGATCTCTCAGTCGTGGGCTTGAAATTATGCTTTGGCTTTGCAGAAGAGTTTTAATTGGACTTAAGCTTAGCTGCCGAGCTAGAGTTCTTAGATTACTTCAGATTTGACAAACATTTATATAAACAAACTCTTAGGTTCAATTTCAGTCTTCTTACTTAATTCATTGACAGATTCAATCTTTGAGGATGCATTTTAAAGAATAGGGTTCTGAGTTTAAACAGAGCCATACTTACTTTTCCTCTAGACCTTGGTGACCACTGTATTCTAAGCCTGCTCATTCGAGATAGTGTTGAAATTTTGACCTCTTGAGCTGTTAAATTGAATAATCTTAGGGTTACTCGCACTCAAGCTTTAAGTGTCTGTGGAATTCTGCTTCAAAGTTTTATAGTCTTCATTGCTCTGCAACTTTACTGCTTTGGAAGATGTTACTCGCGTAGACTTCTACATAGTAGTCTATGCTCTTTATATCTACGAATCTAAAAATAATGAGAAGTTTAAGGGGCAGATATTGAGTAGTTTTCGGCAGTTTATGATTTTTACAAACTCTGCTCAGCTAATTGTCTGCTTGGTGCGGGAGGCTACTCATTTTCATCATAATTAGGTTAATAAAAAAATGTTTGACTGCTCCCATATTTTAATGAAGCATTCTTTCAAGTTCAGCATATCTGTTATCAACTTTAAATAATTAAAAAAACTTTACCCTGGATACCATCCTTAACTCTTTGAACTTTGCTAGGGTCTATTTCTTTCCACAAGTCGTCTCCTCTTACCTTCTGAACTGGCGATTACTCTAGAGTTTAAAGTTGAGTTTACTGTTTTTTAATGGTTTCTTTGAGCTGATTCTTTAGCCTAGTCTAGTTGTAGGCACTCTTAGATCTGTTCACGTTTGTATTGACTTTTGCTTGAACTAATCTGGGCTCTCTTTGACTGTCTTGAGTTTGCATAGTAGGTCTTTATATTGATTAAGTCTGAGTCTAAGGAATTTATCTTCTCTCCGTTTTAGGCTTTGAGAAGGGCTGCTTTTCATTTTAGTTGGCTTATTCTCTTTACTTAGGATTCTGCTGAATAGTCTTAGTAGCTGCGGCTGGATGTCTGTTCATGATTGATGTCCTAGGCCTTGCCCCTTCATCTTTGTTCTACTTGCTTCGTAGTTAGTTCTCTTGAACCTTAGGCTAAGTGAAACTAGCCTGAGAGTGATTTGCAGTGCCTCTGTGATTGCTCTTAGATTTCTACTTGACTTGCTTCTGTGCTGACTTCTATTTAACTACTTCTATAAGTTCCTTAGACTATGGGTTGGGTTTGAGGCTATTGGTGGTAGAGTGGAAGTTCTTGTTGCTATAAGGATCCGGGAACTAGTTGTTGTCTCTTAAGCTGCCTGAACTGTAAGGAGTTGCTGCACTGTGCTAGGATTGATTATCCTCCACGTCTTAATTGATTAAGGCCTAAATCTGCTGCACACCAGTTGGATTTAAGTTTATATCGTGACTCGCTACTTCGAACTCGTGTCTCTCATCGCTTGAGTGCGGTTAGCTCCCATTCACTATTTCCTATTCAGCTTCTTCTTCCAATAAACTTTATAGATTAAATGGTTAGGTTTGCTCCTCAGTTTGCTGGTTCTATTACAGCTACTGGTAATAGTCTACAAGAAACTCCTAGTTGAAGATAGGTTGCTGCTGAGAATCCTAATTCTAGAGTTACAAAAAACCACCAGCCTCGTGCTCAGCGTTTTCTTTTGCTTCTTCAGACTATAAAATTTCATTCTAAGAGGTTTGCTCCTGGTTATCTAGATTCTAGAGATTTTCCTAAAATTATTATAGCTGAAAATTTATTTTTGATTAATGATAAATTTAGTTTAAAAAAACGTTTATTCTTACCAAATAATTACTATAACTTTTAAAACTACTTAAAATTAAGATATTTCGCTTCCTTATCATACAAAAATCTGAGAAATAATTAAATCAAGTAATGAAGTCAATATAAGTTAGCGATAAAGTATTTGACACATTTTATCACAACAGAGTTTTTAAAAGCACCATTCTTATCAACTTTCCATAATTATTTATTAGCAAGCATCATTTTAAAAATAAATTTTAACTATAATTTTCACCATCTGTAGTGTTATAAGCTCTATAATTTTGGGAAAGATCATCTATAAATTTCTCTTCTTCTTGATTTCCATGAGTATCTACTTCCTAGTCATTAAAAAATACTTAATGAAGCTGGTTTGTGTTTGCTCTATGACTTGATGATGCGAAGTCTTATCTATTTGTGAAGATGCCTTCCTGCTTATAGATTTATTGGTAGACTTGCTTCTGGCTTAATTGGCTACTTTAATTTGCGTTTTAGGTTAAACAGACTATCTTTGAGTAATAGTGTTCTATCTGAGATTTGAATTTGACTTTCTATCTGGAAATGCTGATTACGTCTTTGTGGGTGCAACCTTCTTTTTAGTAATCTGCTGAGTCGATGGATTAGTAACAGGTGCGTTAGCACTTTGCTCTAGCAATATAGGCTGATTAGCAGTTTGTTTTTAATCTGGGAGTGACTTTTACTCTTCCTTTTTAAGCTGATTTTATCTAGTGGCAGGTTGAGATATCTCTTTCTACTTTTGATTAAGTCTAGTTGCTCTTTGTGTGATTGGCTTTTGTGATGAACTTTAAAGTGAGAGCACTTGCTGGTTGATAGCTCTGCTGTCAGGAGGGGGTGAGACAACTCTCTTATCAAAGTTTGAATAATAGTTGGACTGCGATCCCCCACTCGTGGCTGTAATTTAGGCGGGCAACTGCTATTATAAGAATATACTTAAAAGTATTGGTTGACTGGCTGCTGTTCCCTTGCCGCTCTACTTCTCCTCTACTTAGAATCATTTATGATTCGGTTGAGTTTGTTATCATCTATCAAACTGCGTTTCTGCTGCTCCATAGCAATTGTCTAGCTGCTTCCCAGTGCTTACGAATTATAAAGAGTTAAATGAATTGGTTTAAGACTGCATGGTTATTTTTGGAGTTGGAGAATTCAAGGACGAAATCTTTAAGGAAATTTATTACAAATAATAAATAAATTTTATTCCTGTCTCATTCACAAAAGATTCACTCGAAATGTTAAAAACTAACGTTATATGCTCATAGTGAATAAATAATTGTTTAAAAGCTAGAACTATTGACTGAAAAACCATCTAAGAATGACAAGGCGATGGACGAGTTAGACTTCGGCACAGTAAATGTGGATAAATTCAGAACTATCAGAGTTTTCTTGTCCAACGTAACTGAGCCCACAGCTAGATGGAAGCTGAACTATATATTTAAAAATTAACTATGTCAGCTTCCCCAAGAAGTCCACGATTGGATACAGTACTACTACTCCATGGGAAGTTGAGAACATGGAAAAGACTGATGATCCCGATGTGTTTGAATTCTCAGTTACTGATGTAAGCTTGGAAAAATTTCAATCTTTTCTTTATAGGGTTCACTCAAGGGCAAATCTTTGCCTCTAAGAAAGGTTCCTGAGGGCTTAAACAAACCTCCAATCCCCAGAGACGAATACGAGAAATCACTCATGCCTTAAACCATCCTCGTCAATTTCAGAGTAAGCTATTAAGTAAAAGTTATTCAAATATATTATAGCCCAAGCAAAACACCCTCTACAAGTCTAAGTTCAGATTCACTGTGGAGAATGGCATTTCATGCGATGTCATTCTTAAAGGAAAGGGTTCTTACGAGGAGAATCACGATTGATATAGATGAAGATGATATTCAAAGTTGCGATCTCACAGTTAATTGTTATTTAACTTTAGAATTCTAAATTTAATTTTCAATTCTCCTCTTCATTCATTATAGAAAAGAAGATTTCCCACTCAGTATACTGTCTACCTTGCTTTGCTAACTTATCGGTGGACAAGCAAATGAAAATTTTCGAGCCAACTCAAATAAACAAGAGGAAAATAGTCGTAGCCACTAATATTGCTGAGACTTCAATCACAATAGAGAACATAGTATATGTTGTTGACTCCTGCTTTGTGAAAATAAAGCACTATGATCCCTAAACAAGTAAGCATGATTCAATAAATGCTTTATTCTCTTTTAGACATGGAGTCTCTTGTCGTTATCCCAGCTTCGAAGTCTTCATGCGACTAAAGAGCAGGCAGATGTGGAAGAGTGAGCGCAGGAAAATGCTTTAGACTTTGCACCAAAGAAGACTACGAGAACTTGCCCCTGTAGATGAAACCTGAAATTCAAAGAAGCGATACTTCCTAACTTATCCTTCAACTGAAGGCACTTGGAATTAAGAACCTTCTAGCATTCAAATATTAACTAAGATTTTTTCATTCGATTACTTAAGTCCTCCGAGCAAAGAGAACTTCATCAGATCTCTGGAAGTTTTATACTCACTTGGAGCAATAGATGATTAGGCGCAACTTACCACAGACATCGGCATGAAGTTGGTAGAGATGCCTATCGATCCTAGGATGGCTACTTGCATCCTCAATTCAAGTAAAATATTCCCTGCATAATGTTTAGATAGAGATGAATGGAGAGTGACTGATGAGATTTTACTAATATTTTAATTCTGTCGATAGCTGCTCTACTGTCTGTGCAAAATTTATTCGTGACAGTAAAGGATCCGCAAATTATTCAGAAAGCAAGGAAGAAGCATGGAGTAATAGAGGGAGATCACATCACTCTACTCAACATGCTTAACTTATACAATTCTAAAAGATCAGACGGAGAAAAGAAGGGTCTCTGCAGAGAGTGCTATGTCAATAAATGGAAATTTAATTAAGATATAAATTTATGTAGATAATTTTTTTTGTTCTGAAATAATTTTTGATTATTAAATTCTAATTCTAAGTATATATATTTAAGTCAACGAGAAGTCAATAAAGAAGGCTTTACAAGTGAAACAACAACTGCTGAGTTACTTGAGAGCATTGGGTATTATAATTCTTAAATCTGACGATGACGACAACCCAGAATCCATTTTGAAGAGTCTAGTGACAGGTTTCTTTGCAAATGTGGCTCAGAGGCAAACTGACGGCACTTATAGGAATGTGAGAAGTATGGAAGACGTTTTGGTAATCCATCCATCTATTTTAATTATAAATCAAGTGTGCTAGCCAACATAAGACCAAAGTGGATACTGTATAACGAGATAGTAGTGACTTCCAAGAAATTTATGAGGGAGGTAAGTGAGATACAGGTGGAGTGGCTTACTGAACTAGCACCTCACTTCTACGTAGACAAAAGAAAGCAAATACTCCAAGATAAGCACAAGCAAGAGGCTATCAATAATCTCAAACATGATTAACTTAAGGGCAATCAAGACTCATCCAAAGACTCGCAGTGGTGGAAGAGAGATACCAAGGAGAAAGAATCAGTTTAGAGCAACAGCTTTAGGAAGAGAGGCATCAATTTCGCATCCTCTAAGAATAATGAAGCAGTTGAAACTCTTCTATAAATAAAATAGGATACATCTACTATCGGAGTATAGGAGCTGAATGATGGCAAGATAGAATCTAGAATTCAAGAAACTACTAATTCAAAGGTAGCTTTTGGAAAGTTTAAAAGGATAAAAACTTCAGTAGATGAGTAAAGTAAGTTACAAAACTCTAAGTAGACGAAGCCATAAGTTGGTCTTAGTTTTAATGATGAAGAATACTGAATAGAAATCTTAATTAATTCGTCTTGAATCTCTCTCTCTCTCTCTCTCTCTCTCTCTCTAGTTTGTAGAATTGTTAAGATATTAATAAAATGAAAAGCTAAAATGCAAAATTTGAGAGAGGTAATAAGCAAGACAATGAAGTTGCTTAATTGAAAGATGATGAGGGAGAGTCTGGTTCATTCCTTGCATTCAACAAAAATGATCTGTATAAAACTTTGCCTGTCGAAGAAAAGGCTCTTGATATTCTATTCGCAATAGAGTAAAACAACACAACTATCTTATTCATGAGTTTAATAATTTATAACTATCGTAATCGGAGAAACTGGTTCTGGAAAATCAACTAAGCTCCCATAGTTTTTGTACTAAGCAGGCTATTGTGACTGGCCAGAAAAGAAAGAAGGCAGTAGATAATCTATCGCAAGTCAATAACCAGAAAAGAAAAACAGAATGATAGGAATCACTTTACCTAAGAGAGTATCAGTTCTGAACATAGCTAACAGACTTGCTTTTAACTTGAACACTTAGCTTGGGAAGGAAGGCTTGGTTGGCTATTCTATAAGGTTCGATGCAAACTATTCTGAAGAAAATACTAAAATAAAGGTGGTGACTGATGGAATGTTACTTCGAGAGATGCTCGTTGATCCTCTGCTTTCTAATTATTCTGTGTTAATGATCGATGATTGCCATGAGAGGAGTCTCTACACTGACATCATACAACCATTATTTAATGTTCTCTCTTTTACTAGGTCTGCTAAAGAAGATTAGAAGAAGGAGACCACACGATCTTAAGTTAATCATCTCTAGTGCAACTCTCGAGGCTTAGATGTTTTGGCGTTTCTTTCAAGAACCTCCAACTTTTAGGGCTTAAGTGGTGGAGGTCGAAGGCAGATAGTACCCAGTTGAAATAAAGTTGCTCAAGCATTAATAAGTTTAATCTCAATTTATAGTGGAAGGTTTATTCTACTTAGAGCAACCATGTAGAGACTATGTTTCGCAAGCAGTTCAGACTGCAATCACTATTCACATGAAGGAAGATTTAAACTCAGGAGATATTCTTGTTTTCCTAACTGGCTAGGAAGAAATTAATCTTTTCATTGAGAAATTCAATCAGATTACTTAAGGTATAAACTTTAAATGTTTCATACTTTGTAGAAAAGAAGATTTTACTTCTTTTATAGTTTAAATACCACTCCTTTAAGAAAACATGCTTTGAATTAAGAATCTACATCTTAATAATATTTAAAGAATGATTAGAGTTAAAGTACTTTATTATTTAGAGCTATTATTTCTTTATTTAAAACTTTTACTGCTTTATATATTGATGGTTATCTTAATTTAAATAAGGAGAAAGTAAATATATTAAAACTCTTGAAGAATTTACTAAACCTCTCAGGTTATTTTTATTCTATTACTAAGGTATCGTTTTAAGTTTAAAATGGCATCCAAACTTGCATCTACGATGGGTTCGTAACAGCCAGGCGGAATGACTATCTCTCGAAGAGGCATGTCGGCCAAAGGAAGAGAGAAGGCAATCAAAGATCTGCAGCAAAGAAAGGCCGAAATGAACAACACACAAGCTGAAAGTCATTTAATTGTAATTGTTATCTATAAATCCCCAAGGAGGCACAATGAGCGGGGCAGGGCAAACTGGAGCCGGTTAAACCAAAAATCTCCTCACAAAGAGGCTGAAGAAACCAGCATACATGCAATCTCTAAATGAAGCTGAGAAGGCAGAAAATTTCAAAATCATTGACAATATGTCTAAGATATACTCATTCATTTATTTATGAGCAAGAAAATCACATTCTTAAAGAACCCAAGATACGCTGTAAACAAAGTTCCCATTCTAATGACTCAGGTACGTTAATAAAGCTGCAACTCTTTTTTGAAAACTTCCAATTATTTCTCTAGCACAAGACTTAATAAGTTTAAACTATAGGCTGGACAAGGTTAAATAGCTGATTAAAAGAATCCTTTCAGAGTGGAGCCACAAGTCGTGTAGTTTGTGGACTATTAGGTGAATGGAATTTATGAGATACCTCTAAAAATAACCAATGCATCGCAAGTTTGCAGAAGAATCAAGTTCATTCCTCCGACAACGTAAGTTTAGAAATTTCTTAAATAGTTCTTAGTGAAAACTTCACCCTTAAAAATGTGAATTAAAAGCCAAAGAAACTGGAGATGTTGCACCAGGAATGATATTCCTATCAATTTTAAATTTTAAATGTCAGTTCTATTAACCATTTCCTTTTGTGCACCAAGCTTTGCAGATTTCAAGTGGAAAAAAACTCATTCAAAGTTCCTTTGAAAGCAAGGAGGGATCCTCCAGTCATAAACCTAGTCAATCCTCTTGATTGTCTTCACTCTTGGATTGGAGATAAATTTTATCAATAGGTAATATATAACTAAGCGTCATATATCGTTGATAATTTGCATTCAGATGTGTTAATACAGGAGGAGATGGAGGTTTTAAGTTCTTCTGTGAAATTAATTTTAATTTCAGCGAGATGATTCCAAGCAAACTGACCCTGATACAATTCGAATAGGCTCCTTTACTCTATCTCCCTCTGAGTTCTATTTGTTCTCTGGAAACGCAATTGATGTTTATGTCTCCTTCTCTCCTGAAAAGGAAGGCTAGTTAGAGGAAAACTTGATCCTAGCCTGTGACAATCAGACATCTGAGTTTTATAAGTTGACAGGATATGGAGCGATGCTAGACTTGGACATTATCTCTGTTGACGGTAGAGAAGTAGACTTCAAGAAAAACCCCTTCTCCACTCTCTTCTTTGAAAACACTAACCCAACCTCTTCAACTAAAAGAACCTTCACCATTAAGAACAACAGTCCTATTCTAGTGCCCTTCCATTGGTCGGTTTATAAGACTAAGAATACTAACAAAATCACACTTGCAGATGAAGACACTCATTATAAGGTGGAGCCAAGTTAAGGCAAGATTCAAGGCGGCTAAGTTATAGAGTTCACTATTCACTTTACACCTGAACATGCTGAGCCTTACTATGAGTTTGCAGATCTTATTGTTGATTAAAATAAGTATCAATTCAAAGCGTAAGAAATCCTCCTGAAGGCTTAAAGTAGTTCGCAGCCAATAATCAAACCAAGTCTAGAATTCCCATGCCAACTTATGTGGGATCTAATACCTAATTCTTGAGTATACCCTTGATTCAGTTCAACATGAGAGGTCAAGGAAACTCTTGCTAGGTCTAAATTGATCCACCTGTTGCTTTCTTTGAAGGAGACTTGTTCATAAATCACGAGTATACCCAAACAGTAAAACTAAAGAAAGATTACGAGGGTTCAGTAAAGTATAAGCTTAAGATGGAAGGGAAAAGCAAAAAATCATTTGAAGTCGATCTTAGAACACAGGGATAATCGTTGAAATCTGCCTATAATGGAATCATAGAGGGCGAATTGAGAAGTGAAATTTTTTAAATTGAAATCGTAATTAAGAGCTCAGATAAAATGCAAGAGAGTAAATGGCTTATTTCTTCATAGAGGTCTAGGATGGAAAACTAAATTATAAGCTTAATGTAGGGCAAATTTCAGAGGCCCTATTCTTAAAGTAACCGAACCTATTCTAGAATATGGATTGGTCAAAGTAAACACTGTACAGAAATATAGAGTTCAAATAGAAAATACATGCCCTATTCCTTCTGAGGTTATAATAAAGAATTCCAAGAATAAGAGACTTAACTTTCAAACTTTGACATAATATGAGAAATCCGACCAAATTGATGGAGATCCATCAGTGGGAGTTTCTAAAAGATACTTTATCATAAAGACCATCCTTTACTATTTCGCCTTTCTCGAAATAGGATTTCATGCTTTCTCTTGAATAAAAAAATGACTAAACTCTAAACAGAAACGTGATTGAGATGGAATAATTATGCAGGCGTTACTGAGGTAATAGATCAAGACAATAAGAATGCTATTGTCCTAAAGAATTAGGAAAAAAATAGATAAATCCAGATTTGAACCTGCAAGAGGAACAATTTTGCCCGGTTAAGAAGTGCATATTTACTTCTCTGCAACAGTTTACATCGGTGGAAACATAAATGAGCTCTTCATTTGCAATATCGATGACCTTGAGATTCCTTTGGGCTTTGAATTGCATGCAGATGCTTTCGGATTGAATGTTTCTTATGAGACTACTGATGAAACAGTGGCTCCTCTGAATATGAGTGGCAC
Source organism: Tetmemena sp. SeJ-2015 (assembly GCA_027382625.1). Taxonomy (NCBI): domain Eukaryota; phylum Ciliophora; class Spirotrichea; order Sporadotrichida; family Oxytrichidae; genus Tetmemena; species Tetmemena sp. SeJ-2015. The sequence continues at coordinate 15,305 of JAJKFJ010002872.1, forward strand.
AACTACTAGCTTCAATCCTAATAAAAGCTAAGCTTCTGGATTCGCTGGAGATGATTACCAGTCAGTCTCTAAAAATAAGAGAGTTGCTGGTTCAGGTGGAGCTATGGCTAAACTCTAGAAAGAGCTCCTAGGCAATTAACTGAAGATGATGACGTTCCCTACTTGTAAAATTAACAAGACTTCAACTCAGAAGTTCATTCTGAAAAATCTATCTGGCATTAAGACTCAATTCAAATTCTCATCAGTGATCTTTGAACCTCTTAGCCATGCTGCTCCAGTTCAGAAAAGTGAAGTGCAAAAGGCCCAAGAAGAATAGGAACGATTAATGAACGAGCAGCTATCTACATCATCTCCAAGTAAAAATGAAGATATTAAACAGGAGGTAAGTAAATTAGGTTTGCACCCTCTGCTAAATCTGGCTCAACAAGATTTGGGAAAAGTTTTGGGAAGGGAGTTGAGCCTGAGAAAAAATGGACCAGAGCTATTCTATCAGATGAGCACGAGCAGAATCAAAAGTTATATTTACGAGGAGAAACTTTCACTCAGACTAAGAAACTTGAGAAAGAGCAGGGCTATTTCTTGTCAAATAACAAGGGAATAGCAATAGTGTTCAATCCATAGCTTGGAGATCTGCCTCCTCACTCTGAGGTACCAATCACAGTTACTATTTATAACAATGTTTGTGGAAAGTTTGATGACAAGATAATTTCAGAAATCAAAGGACTCCCACCTGTTGAATTCCCGATAAGTATCGCCATCTCTGGAAGTCCTGTTGTCATCCCTTTGAATCAAGTTGGTTTGAATTACATAATATCTTATGTTAATTATATGAAAGCTCTTGAGCCTGAGGAGAGTCATGACTCTTTTATTCATTATATTCGAGGAAAGGATCTCTTGGTATCATATCATTAAATCTGCTAGCAAACACAATTAAGCCTAAACTAACTATCGATAAGTTTTTATTAATTAGGTGATAATCACTTGAACTTCAATTATCATTTAGTTAACTCTAAAGCAGATCTTAACTTCAACTTGCAAAAAAATTGAAAGATGATTCAATTTTATTTAATGATTAATTTAATGTGAAGTATCCAAATAAAGAAACTGGAGATAGGCTTAATTCATTAGATTTCGATGACTTCCTCACAGTCGTTACGGAAGAAAACTTATTCATATGATTATTGATAAAGAGTTTGATATTGGAGATCGAGTAGACATGGCATTTAGATATCCAATTCTGTGAAAGAGACGAGGATGATTGAAACTTATAATTGTTGAGGACATTCCCATTCAAAGCTTTAAATAGAAAAGTGAAAAAGAGATTGAACTTGAAATCGAATAAATAGCTCAGAGTGTGGAGAGTAAACATTATTTCATTTTCCAAAAATTTATATCAATTTCTATCACCTCAATTGTAAAGAATAAAGGATGGAACTCCCATGAGTTTCTAATGTATGAATATGATGATGATTTTAGTTTCTAAAACATCCAATGGTAACACTATCAAGATAAATTTTATTTAAATAATTTTAGCTTTGAAATAAGGTTGCAACTTACATGAAAATTAATGAATGTGGATTTATTCCTTTTCTTAGAATATTTTGTTAATAAATTGTGTATTTATATAATTAAAGATTCTCTTAAAAATAAATTTAAAGATAGATAGACCATCTTAATGTGAGCATTCTTGAATCAATAAAGACTGAGTCTGTGGAGGAATACTTTGAGGTGATAATTAAAGACTCAGACTCTCTGTTCTTCTAAGTATTGGCTGAGGTTCAAAAGCCAAGGATCACTCTAAACATAATTATCGATTGAGATGGGCAGAATCTATGCAGCTACATTACAAATTTTATAAAAATATTGAACTAAAGAATTACGGAAACTTACCCGCTATGTTCCATTGGGAGGAGAAAATTGAGTCTGATAGAATTATTGCCAGATTTTAAAGACAATTATCATATACCAAAAGTCTCTTAAAAGAGCAGCGTTGCTGTGGACAAAATTATTTAATGAGATTACAAAATGGAAGTCCATTCAAGCCAGGAGGATCAATTTTAAGCATTTCAAAAGTTTTCTTCTGCAACCGGAGAAACTTTCATTCAAACTTTGTTAGAGGTATGCTTCATTTGGTTTGAATTATAAAACTATTCCTCCTACTCTGCCTATGCCCACTATTGTTTGCAATTCCTAGCCTATATAGAAGGAATTTAAGATCAAGAACACTGGAATAAGATCAGTCTAGATAGAGTGGAAGATTTTTGACACCAAAGATCTCGTTAACAAGGACACTGACTTATTCAATCTTTCAATAGCCAAGAACTTTAGTTATGACAGAAAAGAAAACCCCTTCAAGTTTAACTTTGAAGCTCTTTCAGTCTTGAATTGACAAATTATGACTCTGCATTTGAAATCCAACCCAAAATTATGACAGTAGGGCCTAGAGAAACCACTTCCTTCAACGTTACTTTCTATTCAAATAAGGGAGTTGGAGAATTCAAATCAGTAATCTTAGCCACTCCTGAACTCTCAAGGGACGAGCTTTAGATCGCCGACGACGGAGATGAGTTCTTGAGGAAAGGATTCCTATATTGATAAGAAGAGCAGATTTGACGGAGACAATCTAGAAATTGAAATTCAAGTACTGGTCAACGCCCTAAGATCCCGATGCACCTAGTGGAACATAAAAGCTTACTTACACCAACGACTCTATATAAGCATGAACTTCAACTTGACTATTTCAGGGCCATTCGAGATAGTTAAGACTAAGACTAATTCAGGAGCAAAGCATCCATTGGCCACATCTACTCCTCAATCTAAAAGTAAGCCCACACTTATTTTCTAAAGCTAATTTAGTTGTCAAGCAAAAGATCGAGACTATGTTCTGTCTCCAGCCTCTCAAGATTGTCGAAATAGATGTGTATAAAGAGAAATAATAATTATAATTTATGTGAAGTTCTAAGCTCCATCACCTTTTAGCGGCGAAGAGTGGCCAAACATCATAAAGAATGAGCGAGTTGGAGAGCTCATTGCCTATTTTACAAATGGAGATTCCTAAAAGCTTATCTTGGATGGCTTCCTATTGAGACCAAAGCTAGAAATATTTATCATAAACCGCATAAATATAGAAAATCTGAACTTAGTTAACTTGATATTTAAACTTAGTATTTAAAATTTAAGATTTTAAAATGAAACCTTGTATATTACTGAGTGCTATAGTAATTCTTGCTTTGGGATTCTAGGCGAAAGCAGGAACAGTTGAGGAAGCTGCAGGAGGTCTGACTGCATTAATTAAATAGAACGATACGAGCCACATTTAGAAAGTTTTGTTTGTTCTAAACTATCTTGACTTTTGCATCCTTCCAAGAACTACCCTCTCTAGCTACAAATATTTCTAGGCTTATTACCGCTAACTTGGTTTCGACAAAAATTAATGGGTAATGTTTGTTCTAATGAGTTTTTTAAAAAAAATTAAGATATATTAAACTCCTTTTAAAATTAGAACTCGCATTTAATTTTCATTTGATTGAAGAATCTTTCTTACTCTAAAGGCCGATAGAATACGACGCAAGAGTCTACAGAATCCCTTTGAAGTCTCATAGAATCTGGATCACATCTCCTAACAACCCAAGAGAGATGCTAGATGTGCTAGTGGATGAAGATTTACAAACCAAACTTAAAACTACCAATCAGATACTTGATCAAGCGCTAGCAAGAGATTCTTACAATTATGACACTTAAGGAAATCAAATACAAAAGTGGGAGCATATCTTTTGGGTCAATGACAAGAAACTTATTCCTCGCTCTGTCTAATACATGCAAAATCTAGGCTACATAGTTAGGGAACTCACTGAGCTTAAAGCCTTTGATGATATCATGCTCGAGGCTTTGATTGATTACTCTGACACGGATAGAGTTGGAGCAGCAGCTGATTTTGCAAGAATGGCAATTAACTTTGAGGTGGGAGGTTTCTATATTGACCTCGATTTTTGGCTGAAGGAATGGGACATGAATGTGCATAAGCTATTCGACTTCTTTGGATTTAGATGTGGAGAATTCGACCAAGACGTTTTGTTCACTTGGGGCTTCCTTTCAAGAGCAGGACACCCTATCCATAAAAACTACATAACCGAGTTCAAGAAGAACTACCAGCTTATTTATTTATGCTTTAAAAGGTGGAAAGCAAAGTCGGGAAACCACTTCACCTATATTTTTTTTTCTATTGCCATGCTGGGTCATAACTAAGGGCTCAACTCTCTTCGATACAGGCCCTTATTTCTACGACTACTCTTACTTCAAAACATTTATGCAGAAAGAAGAAGACCAGATTCTTGTTATTCCAGATATCACACATGTTGATCATTATGAAAGAACCATCAAGACTTCGAAGGGAGAGGATGTTCATTTCAAGATCGCTGGTTTCTAGCCAGGTCAAGGATCTTGGGCTAGTGATTATGTTGACTTAAAATATTTTTATAAAGTTTTAGACGCTCTTTACTTTGGAATATCAACGTTAGCAAAGACAGACTTTTGAATATCAAAATTAATCAAACACATCTACCTTTAAAAATTCCTTTCTTTGAAGAGATTTGCAAAGCGTTGAGTATTTTTAATTAATTTTAGAGTATATTCACGACTCATTTATTTCCCTTTTTCTTAATTCTCTTCATCATAGGTAGGTCTACATTAGCCCAGAGTCCATAGTTTTCCCATCTATTAGGTTTTACTGTTGCATATTCGAGTTAGTATTGAGTTCTCTCTAAATTGAATATTTTGAATGCTTATCTCACAGGTTACTCATCTCTTATCATGAAACTCATCAATAGTTAATATACTACCTACTTATATTTAAGTTTGATGGTCTTCAAGTTCTTGCCAGCCAATACTTAAATGGCTTTACTCATTTACTCCAAGGAAATGTAGAAGAATGGTGGGTCAAACAGGATGTACTCAAATTCGTTATCAAATGGAATCGGATTCTGCAAATCAAAGTATGCAAACATAGAATATGATCTTAAGTAGTGAAAACCTGGGAGATCCTTAAATCTGGTATCGATGTCGCATATTGTTATTTTCAAGCCTAGTTAATCATAAAACGCTTTGGCCAGAGATGGTGCGCATAAGAATTAAATAAAATTTCTTTATTCAATAAAATAGCATATCAAGCACAACTTCTTCTCTAGTTCTTGAGGGTTGTCAACTGCCATCGTGAAACTTGTAATGAATTGTTCTATAGTGTTTTTGGTAAAGAAGTACTGCTCTAAGTCCCTCCTTTCTCTGAAGTTATCTGGCATGATCGACATATTGTCTTCCCCTTCACCCACACTTACTGAGTTCTCCATGAATAATAAGTATAAGTATAAGCAAATATAAAATTTCTTTTCCTGGATAATTGCATCTAGATCTATGTTCTGCTGCTGGAAAGATTGAGAGGCAAGAGTACTCGACTATTCCTTGTGCTCTTGAGTCTATTCTTATTAGTCGGGGTTGTGATAGACAGTTGACTCCATTGAAAAGTGATTAATATGTAATATGTATATACTAATTGAGATAAATAATTAAAGTTAATATCTCTAAGGGTTCATAAAATATCATTCATAAATAATTGAAGAGAGTAGATTGCTATGTTTCTTTTTCTCATAAGACATCTACTCTGTTATATGACTATGCTAAGTATTGCCCATTACGTCCAGAGTTTACCTTTTAGAAGAAGGCTTCTTTGCATTATAAGCACCTATCGAAGAATACTTGCTTCACAAAAAATGAAATAATTTAAGTTCTGGACTTTGAAGATTTCTTAGAGTCTTAATCCTTGACCTTTCTAATAAGCTGGACTGATTAATTTTATACGAGAAGATCAATAGTCTTGTGCAACTTATCGTTCATTAGCGAATGCTCAAACTTAGAATTTTGATTAGATAAATGGTTTAAATTTAAGGAGATAAAATATCTGTATGTTCTGTGCTTAGATCGAGTTCTTTAACCTCAGCTCTGACCGCATATATTGCTTGTGAGGTGAACTGATGTAAGTACTCACATCATCCTAATTGAGTGATATACTTTGCTATGAAGAGTAGTTAGAGTCTATCATTTTGGATTGCTTCAAAATTTAGCTATCTTTCATTTATTGACCCATTAGAGCTTGGCTTAGAATCTGCTAATAATCGATATCCGGATTTATTAGGAGATTTGAGGATGAGTTTGTGAGATACTTCTTTGGTCTTTAGTTTTTGCCTTTAAGTTAAATTCCATTGCTATTCTTTGCGCCTTGGTCAATTACGAATTGCTAGGCTGAGTATCCATCCTTAATATCTAATTGAGAAGTAGTCTGTTTATCGTCACTTGGAGGAGTAGATTGATAATTCTGGATTATTTGTCCTTCAGGAAGGAGGGAATTAGTCTGATTGCTGCTCAAATCCAAAGTCTAGAATATGTTTGTGTAATTAGAAAGTGAAGTAGGCTCATAAATGTTAGAAACCTTCTACTCAACTTTGGAATTTGAGTTATTGCTTGAGTTAGAATGAAAAAAGTTACTCATTCGAGATAGAGATTGAGATTATTGATTAAGGCTCTGATTCTTTTGAAATTTACCTAAAGTTTCCTTCTATTTCTAGATCATCTATACTTGGGTCTTTATCTACTCTTATTTCTGCTTAATGATGAGCTCATTATCTTGGATTTTATCAGAAAATGCACTTAATAAAGTTTGCAAAATTGGACTTTGGATTTGTTCCGCCAAAACATTTCTATCTCCTATGATCTCCTCGAAATTATTTAATGCAAACTCTATCTGATATTCTAAACTCTGATCCTCTTCAATCTCGTTATAATTTTGGCTGTTAATTTGTTATTTTAGCTTCTAAATTTCAACATTAAGTTTGGCGTTATTTTCCTATAGCTAATTGATAATCTCTTTAAGATCTTAATTTTCTTCTTTTAAGCTTTCCTATTCGCTGGTTATTGATAACATCTATTAACTTTTCTCTGTATTTTGGCAAGATGCACAATAAAATTACTTATTTAGCTTCTCTTGCTTAGCTAAATTTGCTCTATTGACTTTCAACTATAGCTCTTAAATAAGCAAGTCGAGCTCTGGGAAATGGGCATTCTTCTCGCAATTATTATTTACATTAGACTCTCTATTACTGCTTCCCAAGTTATTATTATCTAAGTTTGACTTCTAGTTGTTGAGTTTAAATTCAATGAGCTTTTGAAATTCATTTTTGGCACTGCCAGGCAGACTCTCACCTATGATGGGCAGGTTTTGAAATATCATGTCTTTGTTGAATGAGAAGGATGAGTTTTTATCTTCATTGCACTCGGATGATACCAGAAAAGAAGAGGATCTCGCAGATGACTGCTATACTTTAGCTTTAAGGCTGTTCTGCATGCTTTTGAGCTGGCTAGTTGCTAGAAACTTCATATCTTTCCCTTTATAAGAGGAACTCTGAGGGGTGATTAAACTGCTCAGGTCGTAAGTTATAGACTCGCAGTCTGAGGTTCTATTACTTTAGAACATCATATGGTCTTTAGACTCTTCTCTATACAAAAAAGGCTGTGTCTTTTTAATTTGCGAAGTTGTTGTTTATTCTAAGTGGAGCACTTGGATGTCTTTTTCTATTGGGATTTATTCTTAGTCGCCATATTGCTTCAATTGTGGAGTTAGAATGGATGATGGATTTATTTATTCTTCTGAGTAAGGGCGGCAAGAGTAAGAATGTTTATCCACGCGAAAAGAATATTCTCAAAATATAATTTATGATAGAAATTAAGGAAAAATTTGGATGAAACAAATTAAAATAAATTATTTGATATCATAATCTTCTCAATTATAGTATGTTAAATTTTTTTTATCCATATAGAGAGATTCTCTGGATTTGCTTTTTTTTTGAGTTTATTAGTTATTATAATTTCTGCAATATAAATAATTTAATTTATGTTATATTCACTTGAGGCTGAATCTTTGTCTTGTTGAGATTGTTAGGAAGTGTAATTCATTTTTAAACTAGTTTCTATTTTAATTTTGAATGTTCATCATAGACAAATATTTCATCTAACTTATGTTAAATACTTTCACATTTAAGATATATTAAATTGAAAACTGATTTTGTGATGGTTTAAGTGTAAATATAGGATCAACAGACTGGGAACTAGTTGCTATTTTCTGATGATTTTTAGCTTAGCATCGATGAAATAAAAAAGAGAGCTTTCTATTCATTTGCTTATGAAAAGTATGCTTAGAAATTTAAGATACTCCTCAAAACTCAAAATAATCAAATTCTGAGCGAGATATGCTCTTAGGAGCAACTCATAAATGCGGTCATCAACCATATTGCCAAAATTAGTTTAATTAAATAAACCATAAGCAAATTTATAATAAATTAAAAATAATTAAATAAATTCTTATTAAGTTTTAAATTAGCAATAGCGGTGAGCAGCCTATGAATTTGATTTTTCAGAAAAGGGAAGAATCTAAAATCAAAAGGATTATGAATCAACTAGATGCACAAATTACTAAAATCACTCCAAAAGACTAAACTTCTAGCAAATCAAAGCACATTAAAGACAATATTTTGAGTTTGATATAAAATTTATCTGCCACGATGCAGGTATTAAATTAGGAGAAAAATAAAAATTTTCAATAAGAATAAGTGGCAATGGAGTATCTGCAAACTCAAAGAAAGATTGTAGAGGAGAAGCATTTCAGTAATCTGTAATCGATCAGGTCATTGATCTATCTCATTTAAATTTCAAAAAACGGTAGAGGTTAAATTTTAAAAACTTCTAAGAAGTAGGATTCTTCGAATGTGACTGATAGACTTCTAAATCAATAAAATAAAAGTGAATCTTAGGATTAGGATATTCTTAATTTAAGAACTTAAGATAGAACCTTAAAGAAATCCGTAAAAAATATTATAATTCCTTTTACATTAACTCCAGAGCAAATATAAAAAGCTTTTAATTTAGGTTAAAAATAATCTGCTGATTAAAATAAAGATGCAACATTTCAACTTGAGGCCCAGACAATCTTAACGAAGGTATAAATCGAAGAAATTTTTGAAAAATCTAAACTCTAATTTAAAAAAGAAATCATATCTTAGTTTGAATAAACAGAGGGGGTTAAAATTAAAATGCCATATCCAGATTAAATGGACAAGCATGGAAACGCGATACTTAGATTTTATTGCTTGAATTATATCAAAAATAAAAACTTAGAAGAAAGTTTGAATTCTAACAACTTTAGCTTCTGTACATAAAGTAAATCTGAAATTCAAGCTTCTTTATCTTGTCCTTTTAAAGTTGTATATAAGACATAAACTCCATTTATCATTTTGAGAAGAGAAGACTATCAAAGAGCAAACCAATAAAATGCAGAATTTATTGCAGAGTTTGTAGTCAAATTCTATATCTCAAAGTAAAATTTAGAGCATAATCATGAATTAAAGAAATGATTCATACAAGATTAATTGAAGTTTAAGAAAATTTTCAACAATTTAT
>JAJKFJ010002885.1:0-24785 GCA_027382625.1 Tetmemena sp. SeJ-2015
CAAAATTCATCAATGTTAATCTTCAGCTCATATATGCTATGATTTCATCAGTTTACATGAATCAAACTTACATAGAAAATACTGAGATGGATAATTAAAAAGACTAGATGATAAGGATTGATCGTTCAGGGTTTTAGATAGAAAATTCAAATTTCACCCAACTCAAGAAGGTAGGGTAGGACCCTCTTATACAATTCGTTGTCGCGGCATACTTTTACGCATCGAATACTGTTTTCTCAAACTATCAAACCAATCTTTTCCTTGTTCAATACACAGCGGCATAGATATATGGATGCACTTTTTAAAGTAAATTTAGAGTTCTTGATCAGCTTTTAGATGCAATTGTGCAAGAGTCATTCACAAGTAGAGCTCTTAATGTCATTCAAGATTCTACTCTAATTATATCAGATTCCTTTTTCATAAACTTGTCATCAGGAAATATTTATTTAAGCTTTTAATGATGGTGGAGCAATTTTTCTCTCGAACTCTAATTTTACTCTAAATAATACGTAATTCAAAGGAAATAATGCAAGGAGAGGTGGAGCCATTTCCCTTGTCTGTTCTAAATGTAAATATATTTTGACTTATTTTTTTAGCCCAACTGTGCAGATATGACTTTGAATCTCTTGCTTTCATCGAAAATGAGGCTTCTGAATCAGGTGGTGCAATTGCTACAAATTTATATTGGCCTAATTTCGTCAATGGAATAGGCTCAAATATTTTCCAAAATATTGGTCATTTACTATATTCTTAAAATTTAAACTTTGCCAAATAATTTGAGGCTAACTTTGCACCATATGGCGAGGATATCTCTAGTTATCCTATTACAGTTAGGGTGACTTCATATTAGAACACAGAATTACTTGCAAGTGGGTAATTATACAAGGGTACCATTGAATGCGAGTTGGTTGATATAAGCGGAAAAGTATTTTAAATTGATAGCTCATCTACAATACAAATTGCTGAGATAGATCCAAACACGAGAGTTCAAGGAAATAAGCAAGTTTAAGTCAAGGATGGAAAGATAATTTTCGATTAACTATAGTATAAGAATTAATTAAATACTTAACTCATTTTAATGATTTAATTAGATAGGTAGGACATTTATTAATAATTTCTCTAGTTTTTAGCTGATCTCGAAGCTGTTAATTATTAAGGAATAAATTTTTAACCTTCTATTTTGTAATGCCTTAGATTTAAGGAATAATATTTTCAGCGCCTCCTGGAAAGCAAAACGTATCTTTATACATATTATCTTTTAGGGTATTTTCACCTCAAATACAGGCTGAGTTGCTCTAAAACGTATTAGGAAGTTCCTATGATTCTTCAATAAATAATGATCAGATAGTTTTATCTTTCAGAGAATGCCAAGAAGGAGAAATTATTGTAAATAATGAGTGTAAAATTTGCGAATAAGGCAGTTTCTCTTTTTTAAGAGGAGCTTATTTAATTTAATCCTATGAATGCACCGACTGTATTAAAAATTCATAAATATAAAAAATTAAGCATGGCAAATGCTGAATGCCCTGAAGGTTATTAAGTTATTCCTGCCTAAGGATATTGGAGATCATCTTTCTTTTCCTCTTAGATCCACTAATGTAATCATTTTCCAGCATGCATAGGATCTTAGATTCCTCTAACTACTCTTGATAAAAACGACTAATTTATTAAATATAATGTGCTGAGGGATATGGCGGAAATTTATGTGACACATGTTAAAAAGTAAATGGGAAATAACTTGTAAAATTATCTAATAATCAATGCGGAGAATGTTCATCGTATGGATTCACAATTCTTATACTTCTAGGATTCTACTTACTCTATCTAGCTGCTATTTTATATTGCTTTGGGTACTTTGATCTACTTCAACTAAAGATCTTATAAGGAGCATGAAATCAAAAAGTGCATTATATTTCTATATTAAATCAACGTCCTACTAAGAATTGCCACTAACTATTTTCAAATCATTTCATCAGCAGCTGCTTTCAACTTATCTCTTCCTAGCTATCTACAGAGCTTTACAGCCATCATAGATAAACTTGGCAGCATATTTGATAGTATAGTCAACATTCAGTGCATTTATAATGTGCAGCAATTTGAATAAATAGGCTTTTCTGTTCTCTATGTAAAGGCTATTATGAATAAATATATATGGTATTAGCTATCTGTATTGCGATTCTTCCTTTCATCTGCTTTCTAAATTTTAATTCTATTTTTATTTGGTTGGGATCTAGTATTTGATAGCCAAATTCAGAAATACCAAAATAAATATCATGAAGCAAATATATGGAGAAAAGACTAAGAAAATGACTATCACCAGGCAAAAATTAGCGCTCAGTTTGATAGTGATCATATTCACTCTTCATCCTACAATTACGAAGTACATATTTTCACTGTATAACTGCTAAGAACTAGACACTGGGGAATTTTGGCTAAGATATGATCTCTAAATAAAATGCTGGTCTCCTTCTCATGCCTAGTGGAGTCTAACTATAGGCATTCCTCTTATCTTAATACTAGTAGTTGGCTGTCCTCTCCTTATATTTAGGCAGGTTTACAATGTCCGCAATAAATTATCTTAGAAAGAAGTACTCATCAAATACAAAATGGTCTATCAAGGACTTAATCACTAAGTCTTTTACTGGGAATTCTTGATAACTGGCTATAAAGTGATTTTAGTTGCTATAAATGTTTTCTTGAGTACCTATAGGCCAATTTTCTAGCTTTATGCTGGCTTGACTTTAACAGTTGTCATAATGCAACTCTAAATCTTGCTTAAGCCTTACAAGAGCAATGTTTTGAATAACTTGGAACAAAGACTGTTTCTTGCGATCTCCTCACTCCTTTTCGGATCTTTATTCTTTCTAAGTGAAGAGATAAATGAGGAAATTTAAACTGTAGTCCTGGCTTTTGTTATTTTCATCATAAATATTATATTATTAAATTTTCCTAAACGGTAAATTCTTGTTACTGCTTTTTGCTAGCCTCTTAGGTGAAACAAATATCGGATACTTTGTAAAGATGCGCTTCTTCTTGCAAAAGATTTTAATGCCACTTTCATTTTCTAAACAAAGTGACTTAGAGAAACTGCTATTGATGGAAAGTTGTACCATTCGCTAATCTCCAGGGAGAGGAATAATCAAGAAGCACGAATTTAATAGTAGAGATGATGGAGAGGATTGTCAAAGCTAGGAGAACTTAGATAAGTGCTTTATCTCTGATAAAATAGCTATAAAAGGAACTTCTGATTATTCGTTATCTCCTGAAACAAAGTATGAGAGAAGAAATCAAAAATCCAGATTTAGTTGCAGCTTAGGCACTTATTCCAAAGTCTCGCAGAAATAATAAAAACTTTAGGGAACCCAGCTATAATCAGTTTTTGAATCTCTATAGTCTCTTAAAATTTCATTTTTATAAACTATCTCAAGATATTAGAAATATTAAGAATAAGTATGAGCGCTAAACTGATTTTAAAAAGATGAACATGAAGCAAAGGATAACTGCGAATAAAAAACCTAAAATCATCAGTTTAAAACAATAAATGCACAATATGCAGCTTCAAGAAGCTTTTAGAGTATCTAAATTTAAGATGAAATCAGTTAGTAATAATGCTCTTGTGGACAAAACATCACAAAAAATATATGCAAAATAACAAATTAAGAAAAATGCGTCCTATTATAAAAATTTACATCAATTATAGATGTTTTAATTAATGAGAAATTATTTTAATTTGCAATGTATCCTGAATTACAACTTGTCATATATTTTCTTTAATAAATAAGCAAGCTAAAAATTATCAAACTTTCTAAAATTAATCGGATGAACTAAAGCTAAATCAAAAAATTAAAATTTATACTAATTTCATTTATAATAAATACAATCTAATTAAGTTCGAGCTTTTTCGAGTGTAAGAACCACCCATTTTTAACTTATTTATATTATCTATTATTCATAAATATATTTTTATAGTTTTCTTTTTAAAATTAAATATTAGGCATTATGAAATATGATCAGAATAGAATTTGAATTATTTAATTTATAATCAAGTTGAATAAGCTTTTTTTAAACTTAAATATTATTTTTAATTTCTTTATAGTAACCTTAACTAAAAATTAAATAAAAATTAATTTATTTATAAAATCCAGAGTTATAATAAAATAAATAATTTAACTCTAGCAAAAATCTAATTTCCAAGATAAAAAGGAAAAGAACTCGGACGAGAAGAATTTAAAAGATGCCGTTTTTTATAAAAATAATTAAAGCTATTTTATTAAAAGTTCTACCTTTTATCGAAACCTTCTAAGACGAATATCTTCCCTGAGTCTTAAAATTACTAATCATAGAAATTAAGATGCCTTAAAGTATCAATATTTGATTTTTTATATTTTCCAATAATTTTACCTTTATAAGCAAATGAGTTTTTTAAAAATGTGTGTAAATTTTAGACTTTAATAAAAATGATATAGGTATGTTTTAATAATCGATTTATAATCGATTAATTATTACTTATTTGTAAATTTTATAATTTTAATTAGAGTGCTTAAATCTATTGTATTACCTGTAGATTGAAATACTTTTTAGGTAAAAACCCTACTTAATTAAAATATCGCACTCAGTATTCAAAGTATGTTGCAAATAAATTAAAATTATGGTGATGAATTAAGAGTTATTCAATGAGGTGGATAATAAAATACTTGAAAGTAATGGAGAATATATATTCATAATCTGATCTGCTTCGCGTGAATAAGGCCATTCTCAACTCGACTGAGGAACTTGCAAGATGGCTTAGGAGTCACACTCGTAAAATAATTCAAGCTTCATAATTATCTTAGCCAAGAAATTAGAAAACCCAACTTAATATGCGCAGACAGATGCAGTTGAAAAGGCAAAAGAAATCATCACCTCACACTTACGCTAAACTGATGTGGTCAAGGGCTATTTCAGCAAAGATTCTCCTACTGTAAGATCTCATAAATGGAAAAAACTGAAAAAGATATACTTTAAATATAATAACCGCTTTTTAATAAAGCAAGTAAATTAAATTCTTAATGAAATTATTAAATTTATTCATTTTAAATTTGATTTAATTTTCTCACTCTTCTATCCACCTTAATGTTTACTATAGTTTGTGGAGAACGATCCCGATGGTGAATACATAGTTACATTTGACCCAATTGATGGAGGTACTGTGATAGAAGCAAATTACTCAGTGGCCTCAATATTTGGCATATGGAAGAAAGACGACATAAATGGCTGCACTGGCAGAGATTTAGCAGGAGCTGCATTAGCTATCTATGGCAGCAGAACTACACTTCTACTCTACAACTCCCATGCAAAGGTGGTAGAAGAGCTCACCCTCATTAAGAGAGGAACTAGACCTGCCAAATGGATCGTCACTATCCCCAAATTTGAATTCACGCCCAAGGCTAAAAACTTCTCTCCAGAGGGAGTGAAATCATGCTACGAGGATCCTGGTTACTTAAAAGTGTTCGAGCACTACGTGATACAAGGCTATTCTATTAGGTACTCTTCATCTATGGCAGTGGACTGCTATCAAATGTTTATCAAGAACTCAGGCATTTACATCAGCTTGGAAACTCTTGCTTACGGGGCAAAGCTAAGACTGATTTACGAGCTAATCCCGATTGCCTTTTTGATAGAGAGAGCAAAGGGAGTTGCTACTGATGGCCATCATAACATTCTTGACATAGTGATTGAAGGATATGAACAAAGATCAGCATTCATAGCAGGCTCTAAGGATGAGGTGGAGTTTGTCATGGAAACTTTAAAGACTCAGGGGAAAAATATCCCTACGCTTGATCAACAGGCAGATAGATTACTTGCAGAGAAAGGGATTTAATGATGTCTTTGTTGAGAAAAATTTTCTAATTAACAGAATTGAATATACTGAGTTTTAAATGATCACAAATTTTCTTTTCTGGATAGAATGTCTATATGGAGAAAAATATTTTAGAAGAGAACTAATGTAGGCATTTTAAGATTCTTCTTTAGCATATTTATATTTAAATGAAATATTTCAAATCATTAGTAAAATATAGGCTTTAAAAAAATTATTATAATTAATTATTTTTTTTAATTTTTATTTGAAGAGTTTGAATGTTAGAATCTATTTTTTCACTATTGAAACTTTTGATTTTCGTACTTTGATGAATCAAAATAAATTATGATTTTTCCAAGTATCTTTATTTTTATTTTATGATCCTTCATAAAGCATTAGTCAAATAATTTTAATTTATTTTAATGCAAAAGTAAAGGAGATAATTTTTTGTTTTTTTTCCCTCTGTGCTTTTAAGATTATATCTCATGAATAATCTGGATTTTAGCTGCTTACCAATTAAAGAGTTCGGTATTCACTTGCAACGCCACTGGTATATTAAATAGCCATCTACCCTCAAGAACAAGCAATTTCTCTTAATCTAATTTTTAATTAAAGACTCCTGCAAAAAAATTTTAATTGCATTTAATGGTCAAAATTTATTTATAAAATTTGAAATTTAAATCAATTACATTTTTATTAGATTCATGAAGGATTATTTTTTATTTAAAATAAAATGAAGAAATATTTAGTGATTAATTTATATAAGAAAGCTATCGAGCTTGAGTGCAGTAGATATTAAATTAGACCTGAATTATTGCTTACATATTTTTATTTTAATTACTTACCAAATCTATATAAATTAATTTATTTTCCACGAGTTAAGTTTAATTTAGGACATCTTATAAATTTTTGTAGTAAATTTATTATGATACTAAAATAGCGTGCTTAAATAGCGTTTTCTCCATTTATACGAAGATAAATCCTAGTATAAATGAAAATTCTTTAAATTTATTAATTTTTGAAGTCATAGAAATTAATGAAATTAAGGTAATCATATCCCAAAATAAGATAATGAAATTATTTATAGAGATAATATTCAGGCATATTTTAGATTTAAGGCACTTAAAATAAAATATATTGCCATAACATTTAAGGAATGAGAATCTCTGTGTTTAATTAATTTTAATTATCCTAGTTTGACTCTTGGCCTCTTATGAAGCAAAATATTTTCTAAAAAATTAAGAATGAAGAGACTTTTAATATTTATAGCTGGCCTACTTTCAGAACTCACGTATTTTCTTTCTTCTAAATATTCTTCTTAGAAAATGTACTGAAAATACTTCCTCACCCTTTAGAGACGGATTCAAACTTTCCCAAATTTTAATACTATTTTAAATAAGAGCGAGCGCAAATCATTAGGATACCTAAATCAGAAAATTAGGGGCAACTAATTAGAGTATAGATAAAGCTTTAGCATCATTTTTTAGATTGTGATCAGACATGCTAAACTTGCAGTGAGACTGGAAAATGCTTGACCTGCCCAAATTATTAAATTTAGAATAATTATTATATTTCGTTGAGATAAAATTTATTACAAATGCCTTTATGATAATAAAAGAATCTAATCCACTGAAATGTGAAATGTGCCCTCCAAATTAATACGCTTATTATAATTTTTTATTGCTAAAGAAGGATTCTGCATTCCTTGTGCCATTGGAGCTTATCCTTGCTTTCTAAAACTTGGTAGCTCGATTACTTTTTATTGATAAGTTAATTTTTGTGTATTTAACTTTATTGATCTTATTTTGTGCAATAAATGGAATCTTAATCTATAAATACTAACCCACCTTGCGAATCTGGAAAGGCACTTGCTCTAGAAAGTATGACTTGTTCAATTTATATTTTATCTTGTGTGGCCACATGCGATTAAACGTAACTGCAGCTTTAGTTAAATTCATTTGCAGGAAACGTTTTCTCCCCATTTTTAATCTGTCGAATTTAAATTAAATTTGTCGAAGTAACTTTTATAACTAGCTTTATGGAAATTTAGATAGCAAGATATTAAAAATTATTTTATAAATTTTATAAAATTGATATTTATTGACCCCAGCTAAGCATTAATGGTCGTAATTTTTTTAATTTGAAGCAAATAGCCATCTAGAGCTTGGCACCCTAGAATACCCCTATAAAAATATAGAATCTGCAATCTTTGAAATTTTCAATTACTTTCCTTTAAGTAAATTTTGTATTTTTAATTGCTTTTAATGAATTTTATTAAATTAAATTAGCAAATAATTTATCCTCAAAATGTTGCAGAAGCAGTCGGAATATTCCTTATTTTGTTTTTAGAATATACATAAAAGAAAATACCACAGCGCGAGTCTATAAATTTTATAATATAATAAATCTTAAAATACAATAAGCGATAAGTTTAGTTAGGGCTTGCAGCATTTAATTTCACACATAAATTTAGTAATCGGGTAAGTGAGGGAAAGAATCCCCTAAAAGGAATTCATTTCTAAAACTTTCATCCTCCATTTTTTAATCATTTATAATTATAGAGTGTACAAACTTGATTCATACAGATATATAATACTTCAAAGAAAATTAAAAAGAAACTTAAAAATTAATTTTGACATTTAAATGATTCAAATGGAAATTTGCTTTTATTAAATAGTTCCAACAACTATGACTTGAATATATCTAACCTCAAGCGAGCTACTATATTGCTAGATAAAAACTCTCTCTACTAAATATCGCCCACCACAAGATTCATCCTTGTCAATGAGACTTACTCAACAGCAGCTATAAGATTTCAGTCTCTGAAGCTAAAATAAAACTTCTTCTTTCTCAAGAGATTAAATTTTAATTTTAAGGTTTAGACTCCTCTTACAATTAACTCTATGATAGATCATACTTTTTAATCACTCACTCCAATCTCAAAATATCAAACATCAATTTCTAAAGTAAGTCAACTGTATAATTTATAAATTATTCACTCGCTTAAATTTTGCTGTCATTTGATCAAATGCTTTTTTAATAGATGAGTTGAATAAAAATGAGAACGATATAGACAGATTCATATTAGAGGCTTGGAAAAATACTTCATTTTAGTTAACTAACTCAAACTTTTAATTTAACCTTATTAAGAAATTCGCAAAGTTATAATATAGTATAGAATTTAATTAAAATCGGTGATTAGTTAAAATAATAAATGGAGAGTTGCAAAATGGTGACAGTTGAATTCGTAGATTCTGCCCCCGATCTGTAGCTTGTTCGATAGCTTATTAAAAATTAATATGAGTTTCTTCTATAATCATCTTCGTAGCATCTCTCAGTAGCGAGATATGACTCACGCATTCTTCTTCTTCCTCTTCATCTTCTTCGTCTAAACTTGTGTCGCTTATAACTCTTGACTGAGCGCTCCCACACAAAGTTGCAAGGATAAAAAGTTCTTAGAATTTAATACTGAATCGAATGGTGTAATAATTATTTAAATTTGACATACTTCAACTGTCACTAATTTATTCCATTTTAATTTAATATCTAATTTAATTATCTTTTTTATTAAATTCTCAGCTATATTGGTTCGTATCGTAGCATAAAATTAGGTAGGGATCTTCCAGTCATGAATGAATACCTAGATAGAGCGCTTCTTAAGAGAGGAATGTCATTTATAACCAAAATTATGAAAAGAAAAATAGGTAAATAATGTCTGAATTTTTTAGATAATGTTTATGCATTCATTGTATTGATTAATTTTAATTTTCCCTCAAATGGATATATATGTAGTCCTAGAATTATAGATAAGATCTATGAACAGTGACTAACTTTATATAATTTATAATCCGAGCCTGGAGTAAAATAAAAAAATTTCAGATTTTTAAATCTATAAATTCCAATAAATTTTAGCTACTGTTAATTTATGAATCATGCTATTTCAACTCATATCTTTTAGATTTTATACCCTAGAGGTTTTATTAATTTCCTTAATTAATTTTATTGGGGGGAGCACGTATCTCGACACCTGCAAAAATTGATTTAATCTTGACTGAGCAAGACCTATTTTTTTTGAATTGCACGAAAATGTGTGTTATGGGGTAAAACTCGCAAGCTTTATTTCAAAATTTAGAGATTTAGGGCCAAAATTAGTTACAGTAAAGCCAAAAATTTAATTTAATAAATTAAGATTTTTATGTAAAAATTATAAAAATGATAAAATATTAAAATCTTATAGTGTTACATTAAGAATCTAACTTATTAAGTTTAATCAGGTCAACTCAGAGATTTTATCTAATTAATTATTCTTAATCTCAACAAGGAGAGTGAAAATAGTCCAAAGAAAGACTAGAATAATTAAGATATCATCCCTTATGCCACAATTTTAAAATTCAAATAAGCTAGATGCTCACATATTCTAAATATGAGGCTCACTTAATAAAGTAATTGAATTAAGAGTCTTTCTTTGGACTTTTTTCTCTCCTTGTTGAGATTAAGAATAATTAATTAGATAAAATCTCTGAGTTGACCTGATTAAACTAAATAAGTTAAATTCTTAATGTAATATAACACTATAAGATATTAATATTTTATCATTTTTATAATTTTTACATAAAAATCTTAATTTATTAAATTAAATTTTTTGCTTTACTGTAACTAATTATGGCCCTAAAACTTTTAATTTTGAAATAAAGGCTTGCGAGTTTTACCACATAACACACATTTTCGTGCAATTCAAAAAAAATAGGCCTTGCTCAGTCAAGATTAAATCAATTTTTGCAGGTGTCGAGATACGTGCTCCCCCCAATAAAATTAATTAAACCTTGTCTTGTATGGCTTTATTAATATATTTCTTATTTTAAAATTAAAAATATTATAATATATAATGAGAAAGACATGAAAGTAAAATATAACTCAAGAAACCCAAATTATCCTTTTTAACTTAGATAATAAACTCTTCAAATGTTAATCTTTAACCTACAATAGAATTTAAGTCAAGGCCTTAAAAGAGCTTTTGCTTTTCAAATTAAATTTGACTTTTCAATTTTATAAATTATAGAAATTTATTATCGTAAAATATAAAATAAAGAATCTTTTGCGTCCTCATTATCAGCCCTGAGGCTTTGAAAGAATGAAAATATTTATTGATCAAAAGATAAGCAAAATCCCTAAAATGCTTAAATGTTGTCTTATCAATAATGAAACTATGCGGTAGGAAGAAAAGGTCTGAAATTAGGTTTAACCCTAACTGATAGATTTAATTTTAGTAATACCATTGATATTTTTGCTTATGTAACTTTAAGATTTCACCTTCAAATTAAAATTTTTCTATTCTAGTTGGAAGCTATAGGGAAGTTTTGCCCTTCAGCTTATATCACCAATAACCTGTCAGGATTTGGATCTACAATAAAAAAGAGATAATTGAGAAGATTTTAGTATGGTAATTGAAGGCGTGGCATACTTGTCCAAAAAAATTAATTTTCGCCTTTATGTGAGGAGTGCTTCACTACTGAAATTGTGACATCATAAGCTTGACTCATGTCCATTGATAATGAGTACTCAAATTCGGAATTTTCTCTAATTATTCCCCGAGATATGCTAATTTTTAATTCCAATAAAAATCTTAAATAAATATGGGAAGAATATGATTATGTGATCGGGAAAAAGAGATATTCGAGAGAAATAAAAAGTAGATCATGATTGAAAACCTAATAATCAGATGGTTAACTACTAGATGAGTGAATTTTTGGACCAGAGTTCGGCTCCCACTAGTAAATCCTCTTTTAAAAAAAATTTTCGGACCAATAATTATAGCTAATTATAGCAGCAATAGCAGTAATAGCATTAACAATAACAGCAATAGAAGTATATACTAAGAGAAATAATTAGAATGACGAAGATGATGAAGAAGATGAGGAAAATAAATTAACGGAAAAAAAGTCCAAAAAGAGGAAAAGTTGGAAAATAAATAAGAGATGCTTCAAATAATTCAAAATCAAAACTGATGGAGTTGCTTTTAAAAGTGTGCAATCATACATCCTGACAGTTATTAATCTAGAGTTGTTTTTAATTTATTCCCAGATACTTAAGCATATACATCACTTTTTAAATTTATCTAATTCATTCATATTCGACCTATAATAGGCTAGTTCTTCAAAAGTAAATTACTATTCATCAACTTTTTTTTAATTTAAAGTTAAATTCAAGCTTAATTTTTAATAAAAAAAAATTCAATAAAAAAAGTATCGTCTCTTAGAATTTTTGGGATTATATCAAAAGATGCTCTAATTTTAATTATTTACTTTTCCATTAAGATTAAATTATTGAATTAGAAAGTTAAATTCTAAGACGAGTGAAGTGGCACCAAAGTCGACTTTGCAAGGGGTAGGGAGATTAGCCGGCTCTTTCTCTCTATCTTTGTCCCGTTTCGATTATCCAACAAGAGGCGATCTAGTTTAGTAATCCGTCGGTGAGTAGTATAGAGTGTTTAATTGTAGGATGAGTGAGCCCTGAAGCCGTGCGAGAAAAAACCTACTCCCAAACTTGGATTTCGCGACCCTAGATTAATGATTCCCTCTCTTTGGATAGTAGGGCCCAAAAGGAGCAATGATCGTGATAAAATCGCTGAAGGGACTCAGGAGAGAGATGCAAGGGTAGGCTGTTTGCTACTGATTTGGCATCACTTGATTATATAGTATTTCAAGCAAGATCATTGGCATTATTCTGCACTATGCCACTGAGCGCTTTTCCAAATAGCTTGAGGTATCATTGACCTACCAAGAGGCTTCGGTCATTTTCCGTCTCTAAGACAACCAAAAACTACACTAGTGTTTTATCTTAGCGTTGTCCTGTTAGTGAAAGGAGCAGAGAAGTTGTTAGCGAAGGTGTTAGTTTGTTCGAGTCCACTGAGGTGTCACAGCCTAGTGACGTCATGAGTTGTGTCTCCAGAGGTAATTATTCTAGTTATGCATGTGCTCTTTTTTGTGCCCATACGGAGTTTTACATTATATTCCATTTAAATTCTTAAATTAAGACTCAAATCTTTATTAAAAAAATATCTCATTTTTCAAATTAAATACCTTTAATTTGAGCTATATAAAATAATGATCCAATAAAGGTTAAATATCAGTAAATGCTTCGTTTGCCAATATAATTATTGTATCCACGTACCTTCAAGAAGGTAAACTTAATATTAGAATTACAAACTTATACAGTCATCTATATTGACTCATAGTACAACCTATATTAAACTGAAGAGGATAAACAAATATTTACATCTATATTCATTTGTGGAATAATTTACATAACAAACTTTAAAAAAGAAATTAAAATACAATAAAATTTAAAGGAAATGCAAATCTACAAGATTGGGAATATTTCAGTGGGGAATATTTCAATTTCTGGCATTAGGAATAAACTTTTAGAGCACTCATTTTTCTTTCTATCTTCACATCTATTTATTACTAAATTTAATCTCAACATAACTGTCTCATCCTGCAGGTTCAGTAAATTAAGAATAATTGAAGGCTTTAAAAAATTATAAATGTATTAGGAGTTTACAAGAAAAGACCTAGGAGATGAGACTTCGAATTTAGTGACTATTATGGGAAGAGATGACGTCTTTGAGGAAATTTCCTAATTAATCATTTTTCAGAACAACTACATATCAGGCCAAGAATATTTTGAATTATTTTTTATTCCCCTGCATCTAGCTATGGCATATTGATTCAAAGCAATTCAGCAGGCTAACTTACTAATGTTTATCAAATATATGATCATTAATTTTTGAAGAAATTATGCTAATTTTAGTATCCATAATAACTAACTTTCTTTGAGTGACTTATAATTAAGGTACAAAACCAAATTAAGAAAAAATGGATAATTTATTTTTTTAAAAGAATTATTTGGTAGTTTTCTTATTTTATTTTCAAGGGTTATAAAATATTAAAATATTTTACCTAAAATGCTACAAGCAATTTTTCTATTTACAAATGATTAAATTATTTTTAAAATGTTCTTCTTTAGCCACATATGAATAGAGTAGTTTAGATCTGTATTTATTTATCATTTGCCAAAACATAACATTTGAGAATATTCTTACACTCAACCCTGTTTTAAGCATAGCCTCTCAATAAAAAGAGCTAGTCATCAGCAACTTGAACTTATAAAAAATCAAGTACTATCATATTCAAATTTTTAATGATCTTTAAGAATGTAACTGCTTCAGCGTTTTAGCAAAGTATATTTCAGGTTCTTACTAAAAATAATGTCACCTTGAATAATTTCACTTACCACATAAATATATCAGGTAAAATTCAAATCATTTTAGCAGGTAAATAACATGTTTAAATACCTCAATCTAATCAAATAGTTTTACAATTATAATTTTACCACGATACTACGCAACTAGAAAAGAGTCCTTTCCAATTTAATGGCCTTGATGTTCTGAGGATTAACAACTTCACTGCCAATAATATATCTTGTAAGAAAATATTTATAGTTAACTTATGTTTAGTGCTTTAAAGCCAAGTAGTTCAGTCTATAATCTAAATTAGCGATATGTACTCCACTTCCAAAATTGAGATTAAGAATATAACGATTAAAGATTGCTTCATCTATCAAAACTTCATCATTAAATTTGATGTTCCTATCTTCGCTATTTCAATTGAATCACTACTCATTTATAACATCAGTAAGAATTTAATTGCTTTTTAAATTCAAGTTTAGCATTCATTGACTATGGAACTATATTTTTTTAGAAAGAAATAACATGAGAGCATTTCTATTTCTGGTATTTTCGACTATTAACCAGTCAATAAATATATTGAAATCTCATAATTTCTAGCATATATTAGAACTGGATTATATGTCTAAGAAGCTAGCAGTCTGAATTTCACAAACCTGATTATTTTATAATGACTTTTGAGAAAGTGTATCTGATATTCAAGAGAGACCAGAAAGAGGCCTACCTAGTAAAAATAAATAAGCTAAATCTAGACACAAACAATACCAACTCATTGATTTAAAAAGTATATTACACTGACTCTAATGCAAACCTGTTTTACTTTAATGGCTTCAATCACACCAAGCAAGAAGCCTTGAATCACTCTCTTTCAAAAATGTTTTCATTATCTTTGGTTATAAAAATAATGGCAGTAATTTTTTCTATAATTCTAGAGATATAACCATAAGTAAAACTTGACTTAAATACTCACTATCAATAAAAATATTTTTTTAGATTTTATTACAATTTGATTATTTTAAATAAATTATTTTATCTTTATGAGTTCAAATTTTAAGACGTGACCGTAATAAATAATCCTTCTTTAAGACACGAGATGTATGCAGGCTTCTTTGATGCCTTTCTCTATGAAGGAAATGCTTAAATAATTTTTGATAATTATGTCTACGGTTACTCTGTCTATGATAATAAAAACCCAAAATTAAATAAATGAGTTGTATGATGGCATAATTGTTGCTTAATTGCACTTAAAAAAGCGAAAGTCATGATTAGCCTTGTCACTAAATAAATCAGAAATAGATAATTTGGATAAGAGAGTATAAGAATTTAAATTTCATAGTTAATCAGATAACTTTATGAATGAAGAGTTAAGAAATAAATTAATCGCAATAAATAAGATTTTTCAGAGTAGGGACTATTGATGCACTGTGACTATTAGGGCTTAGTATTTCCTGCAAAAAGTAAAGAATTTAAGTCATTCAATTTTATATTATGTAATCAACCTGGCAAGTTCTATAGTCCACAATCAAGAAAAATGAGTGGATTGAGTAGTTATGGATTGGAGGCTTGTGCTAAAGGTATTCTGTGTGTGATTGCAGAGGCTTAATCTTCCTTGACTAAAAAATTAAACTTATGAGCTAATCAATAAACTCACTTTTAAAACCATTAAATTATATCACTATTTCTTTTTAATTATAATAAATTTAATTGATAATTTTGCTTTCTCAATCGCATATAGCAAAGATTATACAATATATTGGTAATGCAATTTCCCTCATACAATAAATTATTATCATGCTAAATTTTAACCTTATAAAGGCAATCTAAAGTCTTCTAGGAAGGTGACCTTGACGTCTGTCTCATATTCTCTGAATTTTATACCTTGCTTCCTCTATCTCAGATAACTGAGTGTTAGGTTTCATAGGTTGCTTGATTATTACTCTCTAACTTTTTCAAAGGTTCTGGATAATGATAAAGGAGGCAACTCTTATAAGACTAGAGATTCATAAATGAAATGTTTACTTAAATGACGCATCTGAGATCAAGTTATGAAAGCTGAGTATATATTTTATTCTAAAAGTAAATTTTTTATTAAAACATCGTCACTTTCTATTTGCAAAGCCATTTCTGGTAGTTGACTAGAAATAACTATCCTTTTCTAAAAACCTGTATTGAACTTTGAGCTAGATTTATATTTTTCAAACTGCGAACTCTTAAATTCTGCTATTTACAATTATTCAGACTCTTCTAGTTGTTGAAAATTAAAAAATGGATTATTTTTTAATAAGCTTTATCAAAATTTAAGAAAAGTTAATGAGTATAATTGATTTTTATAAGTAAAAGGAAATTGTAGTAAATAACTTCTTTATTTTTAGAATAATTGAAATTTGCTTGTTTGATTTTATGCAATCGAAAGGGTCGAGATACTAAGTTATTGCTCCTAAAAATCTAGAAACTCTTTATTTTTACTAATTAAACAGATTCGTAATTTATTCATTTTAAAATATATAATTAACTTCAAGTTTCGCAGATTATAACTATCTTGTTCAAATTAAAAATATTTAAGTTTAATTTTTTTTGGGAAAGAGTTACATTTGCAAAAAAAGGTTTGAAAATTTCTAATTTATTCTAAAAAATCTCGCATTTTATGTATTTAACTTAGAATGAATAAAGTAAAAAGCTTTTATAAGTATTTTTCATTTTAAAAATACATTTGATTATATAGAGATCATTTAGTTAGTACTAATTTATTATATATTTGTACCATTAATTTGGAAGCATTGCAAATAAATCTTGGCATCAAATTTATAAGAATAAATGTTTAGGAATACGCGGCTCATATGCTGTTTTCATTATTTAAAATATAATAGATGCAATAAAAATGTACATAAATTAATTTGAGAAGGATATGAAACAAGCCGCAGATCGAAAATCCACATTTTTAAAACTTATATTATTTTATAATAATTAATCATATCATATATATTGATAAGGCAAAGTAACAAATTCATTGAAATTTTATACTATATAATTTTTAAGGGAAGATTGAAACTAGATATTAAATTTATAATCAAGTTAAATAATTATTGAAATAAGTTTATAATTTTGAAAAAGAATTTGCAAATTAATATTAAACTGTTTAATTCAATTATGTATCTAATACATGCTAAAATTATAAACTTAGTTAAAAAAAAATTTTTAGAATAAAAGATGAATAACTAAACAATTATTCCTTTAAAAGATTTAAATTTTTATATGAGAAAATAATTTTCTAAAAAAGCGAAAAAGAATATTTAACTTTTGGAGCTTCTGTAATTGTTGAAGGGGTAAAAATTTTCTTGTAGATATTTAAACTCATAAAAGTTAGTTACACTATTCCTATTATTTTTTATTAAAAGGGAGATTATATGAAAATGAACTCTCTTTGAATAAGTAGCTAATCAGGATTTTTTATTATTCTCATATATTTATTTAAATGGCACCTTCATTAAAGCCCTTTTCTGTTCTTATTTACATTTATCAATAGATAAGTATTTCTAGAACGTAGCTTGCTAATAAATAAAGTGGAACACCCATGTTCAAATGCCTCATTCTCTTTTTTAAGCTTTAATTTACTGCTGCCAGAGCGTTGGAGTGCAGGCTTTTCCTCTAAGCATTCAATTTAATAACATTTTAATCCCTTATTTAGAAGGGATTATTAATTAGAAATTTCGATATATAGATATTTTTAATTATGGCATTTATAGTCTAAAAAATTCTGTAAATCATTTGTCTGATCTTCCCATCTTTGTAAATACAAGATTACAACGAAACTCCAAATTTTAAATCCTAAAATTATCCACCTATTCAAGTAATTATGTCGATATTTACTCATCCACATCATGAGCATGTAGCTCACCAAGAATTCTTAAATTTAGAACATAAAATGTATTTTCTTTTAATTTTATATTCAAAAGGCAGTATATTTGCATAGTTTAATATTAAATTACTTATTTTTACAATTTTTAAAGATCATTTTTAAGAGAAGATTTTTAGCTTTTAAATAAGGGTAAATTTAATTGAATTAATTTTAAATAAGCAAGAAAATAGAAATCAAGATTTCCTCATATGGTGTTGTTTACTCTTCAAAAGATTTGATAAAATAAAATATTATAGAAGGGATATGAATAGATCATCATATAAATAGTTTAGGAAATTAAAAAGTGGCTTATTTGTAAATGTAAGATATAATAAATCAAAACTTTTAATAAAGATAATTATTAAACAAAATGGATTTTTAAAGAGTCAGAGGAACAATTACTACAGCTCAGACAGCATTAAGACAAAATAGACTCTTTAAGTTCTATAAAAAAATTAATATTTGAGAACCGTTTGGTAAATCTATTTACTTTAGTAAGGTCATATATTTATGACCATTTTTTAGTTTATCAAAGATAATGAATTAAACCGCCAAAGGAAAGAATGTTAATATATCTAAATGATAATCGGTATTTTCTCAAAGAAGAGCCATCAAGTTTGAAAATATTCAAATCTTAAAAACAAACAAGAAATAACAAGTTAAATTGAGCAAATCCATGTAAGCTTTTTACTACTAGTGTATACAAGTATATTTTTGAATCTATTCTCATGATCATCTATTCATATCTTTCTTATATTCTAAATTAAAGAAACAATCAGGTCTGCAAATGTCTCCATCGATAAGTCCAGTAGGTTTGAGCTCTTTTAACTTTATCTAATCTATTCCGACTGTGGAGTACCAGTACCACGTCGCTGTGAACATTTCTTAGAATATTTAAGATAGCTTTAAGAATAGAGCTAATAAGTTTATTGCTCGCTAAATTATTTTGTGGGTTCAAATTTAAAAGAAAATTACTACTCTCTGTATTCTATCTCCTCCGCTTCTAAATATAGAAATTCAATTTGATAAAAAAAAAATTAATGTATATTAAGAGAACTATAGACCACTCAATTGAGAAATATTTTTGAGATTATACTACCAGCCTTCTACATTTTTTAGGAAAAAGGATTTTTTATTTTTAGCATCGTAAAAATTTTCTTAAAAAGATATTCTCTGAAAGTGCGCTAAGTTCTCTTTCTGGTTTTATCTTCTATTTCTTTCATAAATGATACTAATATCAAAAAATGTTTGTTCTTTGTTTTAAGACCTTATAACCTGTTTCAAAGGATAAATCTATTCTGAGTTCAACTATCGGCTCTTTCTGATTCTCAAATATCGAATTGAAATGCCCAGATTAATTTAGTAACTCATGTTTAATATTGGGTGACTCCTGGTGCGAAGAGGATCTACTATTAGCAGCAAGTGCTCTCATTAATATTTTGAGTAATTGTAGAAAATTAATCATCGTGCGAAAGTAATTGTTAGAATGATGATCTCTCTTAATGCAAATTTATATAGGATGGGAGTTCTTTGCACCACTTAACTAATTTCTCTTTGTTAGAAATAAGTTATTGTCATTATACAAGAAAATTCAAACGATAAGAGGAGTTTGTAGAAAGTAAATGAATTATTTAAACTGCTGATCTCTCGTGGCTCTGATGTGTGGCATTTGACGTTTTTGGTTCAAATCATTGTGAAAATTGTTTAAATTTAAATAGTATTTAATTAAAAGTACTCTATAAAAAATTTAGTGTAGTATCATATCAAAGCTTCCTGAATAAAGAATAATGAAATGAAATATGAGAGATTAGACTAGGAACGATTAATAGAGATAGAGAAATGGGAACAGTAAATTAAGGCGTTCATTTAACTTAGCTATTACAAATTTCTTTTTATCTGTTAATGCATTTTAGCTTTTAGTTCATTAGTTATTTCAATAAACGTACTCTACATCCATTTCTGCCATATCTTATGTATTTTTTCTGCAAGTTCATCTCCTTCTCTAATATTTTCCACATTCACGAGGCATTCTTAAATCAATATCTCATAAAAAATACTACGCCAGCTCATCTGCTCTAAAATTGAATTTTTTCTTCTACATCCTTCTATTTTTTCAGTGGAATATATTCTTAGTAAAAAGAAAATAAGTCACAAAAACTGAACAACTCAGGGACATCATTACTGCAGCTTCATGCTTCACATTTGCCACAAAAACTGACCTGAAAGAAATCTCTTCTACGATATTTATTGAGGCTGAAGAAAGCAGGAGAGTTTACCTCATCAAAGATGGCAAAGTGCATACTTTATTTTCTCTGATTTAAAGTAAAGCTTTCGCCAAATTATTCCATTAATTCTCGCAAGAATATCTTCAGTATCATTCCTGCAAAAGAGTTTTACTCGTGGCGTTATACCCATGCAGCCAAGCACTCTTCCTCTTGGGATTTATCTGCTTAAAAATCTCCACATCATAGTGAATTTTTTGTACCTCCTGCAGCTCGAACTCATAATTTATCTCTCATGAAATTGAGCTAACTTTATTAATTTCTGCAAACATCCATATCTTATTCCCTCAGTTAGGAGACAAGTTTAGGTTTGGTATCACACCCGTGTTTCTACAGAGCTTGAGCAAGTCTCCAACTTTTTCTCAGCTTGTGAGCATCTCACACATTACTGCGCTATCCTAATTTTTATTGAAAAGGTCCTGGAACCTCTGTGACCTTTTAAGCTTGATCACCAATTAGAATATTTACCTCATTCAGTTCTTCGCCAAACATCACTCCTAAGTTGTTTTTTTCGAGCGAACTGATTTTTAGAGAGCCTCTATAAATGATTGGAGTGATCCCATAAAAATGCTACCAGGTTTGTTAATATTTGAAGGCTAAAGAGAGAATACTTTTTTATAGGCTTTTATTCCAAGTCCATTACATCCTTATACTACTTTCTGCAGTAATTAGGGTGAGTGAAATACTGCTTGCTCTGGCCAAACGAATTTGATCTGAGTATGATTTCCATATATTGCACCTAATCCTGCAAAAGTATTTAAGAATGATAACTGCTCAATATTGATAAATCTTTTCTTTATGACTTGCTCTAACCAGCTTCATAACTCGAAAGAGTTACTGCTATACACATTAAAAAATAATTCTTTTTATGCGAGCTGCTGTAGCCTTCGAAAAATTATTTTATTCCTTTACCTATATTTGCTGTGCTGTTTTAGAGATCTTTTTACTTAGTTGTGATGTCTAATTTAATAATTTAAAATTTAAATGTTAGCTTCAAGGACAACACAATAAAGGTATTATTAATAGAGACTTGAAGCCAGGCAACTTACCTGCCACTATCAAACTCCCTATTGATTTACATTCTTAGTAACCTCTATTTTCCATTCATTCTTCTCTATTATTATTGAAATTTAAACAATGAGTTTTTTTAAATAGAAAACTATAATATTAAACTGTATTTAAGTCAAATCAACGCCTCAATTTATTATTCTCATTTCATTCATTCTTTTCCAAGCATGGACTAAAATAAAGAATCTAAAAAATAATCATCAATCCTAAAAATAAGATATTAAAATAATACTTACGCCCTTTTTTCTTATTTAATTTCTTTAAATCTTACCATTTATACTATTACAGTAATTGTGATTCGGTAGTGGAGATCTTATAGTTATTCTTGATGATATGTCTTTTGATATTTATAAAGAGAAATAAGTGAAATGAATCGTGGGTTGTAAGAATAAGATCAATCTTAATTATATATTTAGTAAGTCCTAATCAATGAGAATGTTTTCTGGCTTGAGAAGAAAAGTAGAGAATGATATATTTTAATTATTAAATAAGAAAATATTATTTTTTAATCCAATTTATAGACCCCATTGATTAATAAGTGATCTCTAAAAAAATCCATTTAAACATTAGAGTTTTAGTTATAGCTCTGATCATCATATAAAACTCCAATCAATATTAGTTTTAATCTCTATTAGCCTATCACAGATCTTTATTAATTATAGTCCAAATCACATCTGTAATTAAGAATTAGATTTGCATCTTATTCTTACAACCCACAATTCACTTCACTTATTTCTCTTTATTACCTCTACGGTTGTCTGCTCTATCAATCCATGCAATTTAAGTCTCCCTACATATTCCCATGTTCAATTTGATTTCTGGATGAATTATGATTTTCGGATTTCTTTTCAGTACTATTCAGATTATTACCTAATTATATAATTTATTTGAATTAATGATTTCCTGAGATTCGAACCCGATTTCACTTATTTTAATTCCTTTCCGTTGCCAGCTTGCCACCAGTACTCTTCAACATCCCTCTTCTCTCCTTTATTTTATTGTGCTTACCCCTAATTTTCCTTTAGATTCTCTACTAAAATGGAATCATTAGTGACCCCAGGTTAATCTAGCCAGTCTATCTATGTTTACTGTTCCTAGTCTAATCTCTCAGATTCTATTTCATTATTCCTTATTCTGAAGCTTTGATATGATACTTGACTGATTTTTTTTAAAGAGTACTTACTATTTAAAATTAAACACTTTTCACAATGATTTAAACCATAAACGTCAACATCCGCGCATCAGAGCCACGAGAGATCAGCATTTTAAAGCATTCTTTTACTTTATACAATCTCCTGTTTTCTATTAAATTTCTTTCTCTATCATAGCATTAATGGTGTTCGTCATCCAGTTCGAGAAAGTAAGTCATATATAAAAATACTAAATATTTATGGCTATATAGATCGGGAGCTTAATTTATTTAAAGCCTTTAGGGCATAATGCCGATAAAGGAATTTCCATCGCTTCGATTATAGGTGGCTTCTGCCAAGTAATAAAATCATAATTTATTCAAATTTAAAATGCCAAAGATGTACAAGTTTCGCGAAAAGAGACAAGTCGGCTTAAGGTGGAAGAGTAAAGTAGAGCAGAATTATGAAAATTAGCTCAACGAATTCTACTTTTTATCGATATGATGAAGTTTTCTTTAGGTCGACGGAAGTTCGCAGGTAAAATTGCAAGCGCTTTAACATTGTGTAATTAAATCTGTAAGAGTAATTAATAAATTAAGTTATTTATCACTAATATATGGTGACATAGAGACTAGATAGGTTATCGCGTAATATTGGTAAAATTTTGATGACGAAGAAATTAAAAAAATGAGATCTATTAGATAAAATATAAATTAGTAATTAAATGGTAAGATAATTTAAAGAAATTGATGTTCATTAAATCTGATTGTTTTAATTGACTATTAAAAACTCAAAATATTTCACAATGTTTAAAGAATGCTGATCTTAAGTTGGTAATATAAAGTCTTCTAGGAAATTTACTTTCAAATCTATCTCATATTCTCTGAATTATATATCTGTTTCCTCTATCTCAGATAACTCAGTGTAAGGTTTCATAGGTTGATTAATTTTTACTCTAAAACTTTTATCAAAGTTTCTGATACCTTTTCTATCTTATAATGTCCTTTTTACTAATATTATATTAAGAATTTTAGCTTAATTTAAGTACAAAAATCAGGTAATTATTATGTTTTCAGCTTTTTTTTTAATTCTATTTTCCGTTGTCATTTCTACAGCTGCCAGCCTATAGTAGCATGTGTAGGCGGTCACAGTTGAAAACCGAGTTTAAATCTAGGTAGAATTTATTTGAAAAACCGAAATAAATTAAAATTAAACCGTCTAATTATTGTGTTATGCACCAATTAAATAAAAAATTAACTTTCACCGATTGGTACATTGGTATATTGGTACAATTAAGGCGTAACCGGTTATAAAAATCACACTCTAGTTGTACTAATGTGCAAGTGTACTAAACAGCCGATCCTCTATAGATACTTACTCCGGCGTACCGATAAGTCTCTAACAGTCTCTAAGGTGTTTCCTCATTGGTCTAGGTAGCTAGGATAGGGCGAGCCGTTATATAGTAAGATTCCGGAGCGGAGTGAGTACCTTGGTCAGTGCGGAGTACCCACCAGGGGGGTCAGATTCGAACCCCACCGGTGACAGGAGGCAGTGTGTGCGTAGGAGACGATGTTTACATAATGGACTAGGTAAGGATGAGTAGAGCAACAGTAAAAGTGAGATACGGTATGGGGAGGTCACCGGTGGGGTTCGAACCCGACCACCTATTGGGGATCCGCCACACTCAAAACCCATAATATGGTAAGAAAGTGAAAATAAATTGTGTATAATTAATTTCTTTATTAATTCTTATTATCATGCGAGTCAAACGCGAAATTACTCGAAAATAACTACATGATCCATCCTATCTCAGTTTCATTTTGACTCTAAGGTATGGATGTAGTCACACTTATCAGTAGTAATAGCCAGTTCTCAACATCAACTCCATCGCAAAAATGTTGAGAGTGCCAGCGCGCACTATCCTCTCGCATTTGAAAGTTAATTTGCAAATGAGAAAGTTATGAGTTGCAGCTGTTCCTCATCGCACTTCTAAGTTTCAAGATGTACACATCAATTAATTGATTGATACTCAAACGCGCACTTCAGTTTGGAGTAGCGCGTGAAGATCTTCCATAGATAGTTTCCTTATCTCAAGATCTCTATCGTTGAAATGGCACAACGTACAAAACTGTGAATCGAGTGAAGCACGTTTTAGACTTCACTAAGCCATTTTATTATAATAATCTGAAATATATTTACGCTGCTCAGGTGTGAGAGGGATAGCGTGAAGTTTGTATGTGCTGACGAAGCTGTGTTCACACACAACACCTTCATGAAGAAGAGTTGGTACAAGAAGCACGATAACATAGAAGTTTACGAGTAGAAA
>JAJKFJ010002897.1:0-24707 GCA_027382625.1 Tetmemena sp. SeJ-2015
CATATAAATGATTTAATAAATCAATTTGTAAATATTCTAGATAAGATCTTTTAATGAATAATTTAATTGAGGATTTAAATTAAATTTTTTTAATTTAATAAGGCAAAATTTGTTTTTAAAATTTGATAATTATAATGAAATAATAATGAAAGCAATATTTGAAGATTAATGGAACATAAATAATAAATTAAATTCTTTATTTATTGTGAACATTTTATTTAGGTTTGATTTTGTTGTTTATCAATTTTAAGGCTTGTAATTATTGTTAAATAAAGATTAAAGAGTATTCTATATGTTTTATATGTGTATTTAAAATATTTATATCTTCATAATTTAAATCAGACGAGTTTTTATAATAGAGTTATATCAGAAGGGTATCGTCCCAATAATTGTCTTAAGTAAAATTATTTTTTTCATTCTATAATCTTATAAATTCCTATGATCTGTAATTAAAAATTATAAATAGACATTTACTAGAGGGCCTTTTAAATGAATCTTTAATCAAGAGCAAGTAGGATCTAGCTTTAAAGTTTAGTACTAATATGTAGCGGCTTTTAGTCTAAAAACTCTCTTTAATTAAAATTCTTTACATCACTTATCCATTAATTTATTACTCAGGTAGAAAGACAATCAGTGACTTTGGCGTTCACACTTTTGGCTATATTTATTTTTCATATTATATTTTAAGGAATTATATTTAATCATAACAAAAAAAATAATTCAACAAACTCTCATTAAAATTATTTAAGGCACATTCTAAAGTTTCTTAAAAGCGGCTTATCTTTGAGATAATTATTTTATAAAATATTAAATTTCTAGATATAATTTAAAGTAGACTATCTTTCCAGTAACATAGTCTACAATAAAAACATAGATTTACCTTAACTTTAATATAAACTATTTGTTTAAAGTCCAACTTGAGGATAGATCATATTTTATTAAAAATTATAAAATTAAGTTGTAATAAATTGTAATTTATTCATTTTTAACTTTAAGTGAGTTAGAATTAATGACCTTATAAAATTTCATAGTAGTAAAAAGATAGTAATTCAGTAAAGTATAAATAAATTATGTTTAAATTAGGTAAAATGAAATATATATAGAGCATTTAAAAAATAAATTCACTAAAATAATATATACTTTTAAATTTTAGAAATTCTTATTTTCAAATATTACTTTTATCATACATAGTAATAATTATCATTTACAAAAATTTTATTTTATAATTTGAGAAGAATAATTAAAAACTATTCTGCTGCTATTTTATTGTTTAAATAAAGGATAGATATAGTTAGATCTGAAGTTTCAACTTCAAACATTCCATAAACTCCATTTTATGAACCACCGATACCACACTCGATAAAACGAGAAGACGGTTTAGTTGAGTCTAAAGATACTCCTGCATACCCCCATACAAGCATTCCATTCTAAGCATAAATTTTTAATTCATTGCATTAATTAGACATATTAAAGTTGTTTTCATCTTAATAACTGTGGACAGTAGAAAAAAATAATACTCTTTCTAATTAAAAAAGGTATGCAAAATGAGTTATTGTTAATTAAATTAATGGGATTTATTAAGATCTGTCAGAAAAATCCATATACAATTTTTATTTAATATTGCTATAAAAAGACAGAATTAATATGCTCTTAAGTTCTTTAAAATCTTATTAAATATAGCAATTGTGCTTTAAATATTAAATCCAGCCTGAATTCTAGCCTCCGAGATTATAGTAGGTAGGTTACCATGTTGGACTTTAAATATAATTTATTATAATTATTTTTGAAAATATAAAATATTCTAAACTGTAAGTGTACCCGCATGAAGCTAAGTTTCCGTTATCTTAATCCATTTCTGCTCCTAAAACTGTGAAGTCTCCTCCATTAGGTCCTCCCCCGAATACTTTAGGATATTTTTGCGTGTAGTCCGAGCATACCTCATCAGGCAAGGCTATGGATGCTGTATTTCTTGTACTTGGGTAGATTATCACTTAAAGCATCGCATCTGCCGAGTAAGTATTTATATTAAATGAATTGCTTATAGAATATACCTGAAAGGATTTTGAACAAATCTTAATCTTTTCACAATTTCATTATGAGATCATTTCAAGTTTTATTTATTTTATTATTTTTAGAAATTTATTTTCCTATATAAAAATCAAAAGACCAAGCATATTATAGAATTTTTAAGAATTTAGGTTAAATCTATCATTCTTCAAATATAATGATAAATTTTTTATTTTGTCGTACCTAATTATGAAAAAAGAGAGAAGAAGTCGGCTTTAAAAGCACCTTTTTTATTCCATTTTTAGATACAAGGTAAGATAAGGATTTAAAGATCATAATTATTTATATCTCAAAAGTATATTTCCAGTAAGAAATAAAAGTTAAATTTTTAAATTATAGAGTTTAAATTTATTTAATTTATTAAAAATAGTTTAATAAATTGCAGAAGTATTCAATGAGACGGTGACATACATCCATCGAACACTTGGAACCGCATATATATATAGCTATTATATTTTTACATTTAAAATTCGCATGAGTAGCATCTACAGTAATTTACTTTATAAAATTATTTGCATTCCAAAAACAAAGGTTCAAATACTATTTTATAAATAGAGTAATCTAAGGAGGGGTTGAAGCAACATAAATAATCATTGTAGGTGAGCTTAAAATTCGTAATTATCTCATTTTTTTAATAAGTATTAAAGGTGATAAAGGTATTGTTGATATTGGAGGTTGTAGCTTTCGTCTCGTCTTTAATTGCAGTAGGAGTCATTAAGTCTCCTTGACAGTTTGTCATTCCAAAAAACGTAGCATCTAGATTTAAAGTTAACATTTATCCTGCCACAACTTCGATGCCTCTTGAAAATTCTGAGGGAGGAAGTATTTTGCCACCTTGATACTAGTAGCAAAATAGGGATTACTATTAGCCTGAGTACTGTAGATTAAAACATTAAAATATTGTCTACTTATTACTGAGGAAAAAATACATATAAATATTGTAAGAGCTCATTTATTAAATTTGCAAGCAATAGTCACCTCCTAACTTAATTATAGTGTTATAAGTGTGGAGCATTCTGCTTCGAGTTAAAGCATCTGCTTGAGTGGCAATAGGGACGTTCGTGAAGAAAATTTATGCAGAAGGGAAGGTGTAGGTTGTAGAACCATAATTAATATTTGATAATCGTAATTCATATTGTAATAGCTTGTTGCGCTATAATAATGACATTCATACTTGAAACTTTCGTAGTAGTTTAATTTATTAATCTTTATTTTACTTAAAGACACTATTCAGAGATTTATATAATAGACTTTACTTAAATTAAATTTGATTAAACTAAGCGAATTATAAATTAATCATAGATATTTTTGAAGAAATAGGCCTTTACTTTAAGATTAAAATATTTATCTTAAAAGTAGCCACTAGTTATAATGAAGAATTATAAAGAGATGGAAAATATAGATTGAAAAACATAATTTATCGCAAAAAAATTACAGCATCCAATTCTTTGATTCAATAGAAGCTTTCTACATTAAAAATTCGAGCTAGATTTTATCGCATCCAATACGCCATGCTTCAGTTTTCTTCGTTTGAATAACTCAAATATTTCTATTCTAAATAAAAGATATCACAATTATTTAACTAATTCCTTTTGAGGGCTTCTATTACACATTTGATTTTCAATGATCAAGCATTTAGAAATTTATCTTTATTAAAAGATAAAAATACATGGTTTAGTCGTTTTCTATTCTGATTTTTTTTAAAAAATAATTTTTATAATTTAGTTTGTAAAATTAATTGCAAATAATCAATTTTTAAATGACTTATCTACACTTTTATTCTAATAATTTAAGAAATCTTATAAAATCAGATTTAATTCATCTCATTAATCTTATATCATATCTGTCTAAAATGATGGCAATAAAAATCTGAAATTATTATTAATTCATTAACTTATAGATGCTAAATATTTATAACATTTAAATAGTTAAAGGATTTCTTTTGAATAATCATGCTTGTATATTAAGCAGCTTAAATTAAATAATTAGTCAATTCATTCTTCAAACAAACATTCAAGTTTAGAAGAAAATTAAAAGTTCTACCCTTGATAAACTATGTAGAAGAAGTCAA
This sequence comes from Tetmemena sp. SeJ-2015, assembly GCA_027382625.1. Classification (NCBI taxonomy): domain Eukaryota; phylum Ciliophora; class Spirotrichea; order Sporadotrichida; family Oxytrichidae; genus Tetmemena; species Tetmemena sp. SeJ-2015. The sequence continues at coordinate 4,139 of JAJKFJ010002897.1, forward strand.
ATAAAATATACAGTCTGCAAATTAAGCTATCAATCTACCTTAACTATTAAACTTTATAACCACTATATTATAAACTAATGTTTACAATTATTTATTATAGAGGGTCTAAAAGTCTATATGCTATATTATAACAATATAATTTATATTAAATAAAATTTAGTCGCTAATAGAATAAAAGAATTACGTCGTTTATTATATTATTCTTAAAGCGAAAAATTATTTTTAGGCCTAAGAGAGATAATTTGCGCAATTAAAGGTATTATCTCATCCAATTTTTTTTAATTAAATGTTTAATAGTTTTCAATTATCTACAATATGTTATAACCATTATGCTTTTAGTAGATTTTATTAACGAACTATAAAAATTTGACTTCACTGCTGTGCTGCTAAATGATAATATACCGACCTTATACTTGAGATAAGTTAGGATGTGAGCAAATAAATTTTATTTGTTAACTTAGAAATTATAAATAGGCGACTCACAAATTAAATAATGATTTCATTTAAATAAAAAAGCATGTTATTTAATCTTAATTTATCCATTTAATTTCTTAATAAATTAAAGATGAAAAATTAGTTTACCGTAAGGAGAATGCAGCTAATATATTTAAAATATTCGACTATTTTTTATGCAATCGATAAGAGCCACCAAGTTCAGTTTATAGATCGGCAGTCAAGTATTCATGAAACATATAAAACTATTCAAAAAAACTTGTATAAATTTTTGTTAGCAATAAATGACTTCTGTGTAGCTATTAAATGAAAATAAATAATTAAAGCTATTTGATCTTCCAAAGACAACCATGTTTCCATTCTTGTGATAACAAATAAACTTAATATAGTTTTCCTGATTGCTAGCCAGATCAAATGATTGATAACTGCCGTCTTGGGTGAATTGCAAAAGTTAAACCTTTTTTACTCTTATGTAAAAAGATTAATTGCTTAAGATAATTATTAAAGGCTTACCTCACAATAACGATGCCGTTTTTATTAAAGCACCCGATGACCAAGTTATTTATTATGTGAGTAAATAATAAAAGCACTACATAAATAATCTATCAAAATTAGTTACAAATTAAAGTAATAAATAAGCATCTAGATTAATTATTAAGAAATTAAATAAATTCATCAGTTGAGTAAACTTCATGATATTTATGCAGTGCTTATATAAAAATTGAAATTTATTTGTTACATATTAAGTACATTATGATAAAAAAAATTACCTCTAAACTTCATATCAAAGAAGTAATTTAATCTCTTCAATTTAATTAGTATTATTGGCTTATAGAGTTTTTAAAATAATTTTTATTGGAATTTAAATTTAAAGCTTTAATAATTCGAGGAATAAGCCCACCACTAGTACTGACTGCTGCATATACGTATTTCGTAAAATTGTTAACCTAAACTCTAGGAGATGACACCGCGGCTTTAAATTAATCTTAACAAATTAAAACTATCATTAATTGCACATCTATTTTTAAATTTTAGTTTCTAGAAAACACATTTAGATCTAGTAGAAGGCTAAGGAAGAAGAGGACTCTCAAAAATTTGTCAAAAGCTCGGTCTCTTTTAATAAAAGAATTTCCTCTTTATCATTCAGAAAATTGGTTATTTATACTAAAAACTCATAGAACTCAATATTTAGGATTCTTTATTATAAATCTTTAAGCTGATTTATTTAAGTGTTGAGTGCGAGTGACCCTAATCTCTTCCATTTTTTCATTTTTAACATTTTTCCATCGAGGGATTTAACTATGTTATATTTTTTAATTTTAAAATATTTACAACTTCACCCAATCTTAAAAAATTTGCTGTTTTAAAACTATTTCAACAAAGACATATACTAAATTAAAAATATATTTGGGATTCTCTTAAATTTAAATCAGACTAGAAGAATCAAAGAATTATAATTAAATTATAATTTATTTTAAAATGGCTTGAGAAATGCTTAAAATAATCAATATTTTCAGATTAAAGATAAATAATTAAATTGATAGCCTATATTATTTATAAGTTAGTTAATAATTAATTAAAAATTGTTTTACCAAAATTAAATAATTTACCCTCTTAACATTTTTATAATTAAGTGAAGGAAATTTAAAAAAATTTGTGTAAAAAATATTTTTATATTTTTGACAAGCAACTCAACAGATTTTTTTAAGAAGAGGTTAAAAAAACTAATTTTAATATATTATCGTTTTTACAACGAATAAACAAGATTTTAGCTGTCATTGGATAAAATACGTCATTTATAATACTTTTTTCGTCATAGATTGGTTAAGTTAAAATAAAAAAATAAATTTTTTGTATTTAGATTAATGCTTAATCTTCTGGCCCAAACTTGTGCTCCTGAGGTTGCATTAATTTTCATCAAGTAGTATTCTTTCTAGTTAACAGAAACGGCTACTAAGAGTTAACAGCTATTCTTCATTTTTATTTAAGTTTGGTATAAAATTGATCACTTTGATATAGAATATATTTAATATTATTTGTGCATTTTTATAATATGAATTGTATTTTATTAAAGCTAGATAAAATTAAAAAGAAATAAAGGGATTTGAATCTGTCATAGATTTTTAGATTTAATCGTAGATTTATATTAAAGCTTCTAATCTTCAAAAATCAATTTTTAAATCATATCCCAATAACTTATTTATTAAATTTTTTATTCTTAACCTTTCTTTAATTTCTTACATCCACCTAATTTCTCTATTACTAATGGAAGATAAAAATGAAGCTTATTTAATATCAGAGAGGGAGCCTAAATAATAATTCACTTTGTTATAAACTCTTATTCTTGATTCTCTTTCATTTTGTATTTAAATTTCCAAATTTAAAATTTAAATTAAATGTTGAAAATAACACACTTAAATATTTCAAATTTGTGATAAAATTCATATTATAATGTAAACATGATCCGTATCCTGATCGAGCTAATCAATTAGTTAATTTACCAATTAAAAATTAAAAGTGTAAACTGTCCAATTATTTTTTGATATTAATTTTTTCTTATTCCCATTATCTATTATTTTTATTTGTATTATTTTTTTACTTGATCGAAGTAACTTTAACCCATATTGGGGGTGTTTGTACCATCGGGGGTATATATCTATTCTCAATTCAAAATTAATAAGTGATTTTAAACTTTTTTATTAAACTGGCTGAAATCATTTATCTTTAAATAAAGTACATCTTCAACTATGTTTAAATTAAAAGATAATATATAGGGAAGATAGAAATAGGTCATCGAAAAAATTTAGATTCAAATGAAGAATAATTTATAAGAATAAGGTAACTGGGAATTATTTGAACGTTTGACATCTATTTAAGAACATTTTATCAGAGAATTGAAGAGCTTACCATATTTAGTTCTGACTCAAATGACATGTTTTTTTTTTATTGGATGAAAAAGATCTAGCAATAGAAGCAATAATTCGAAATGAGCTGATGCGGTTTCTATTTGAGTATTTCTTTAACCCATTTTTTATAAATCTGAGTATTAATAATGCAAATGACTAATTATCGGGTAAAATCTAATTAATCTAAATTATTATGATCACCTAATCCTATCTTCCCTATTTTACTAAGTTTTAAGTTTAATACTGCTTTAAATTATTTTCTTAAAAAACTTAACTTGATTTGATTGCATTTGAGAAATAGTATTCCCATAGAGAAGATAAAATAATATTAGATAGCTCAGTTCCGTTATCATAGAACATGATCATCAATTTAAGCAATAAATTATATAATTTTTATTTTATCACAAATAAAGAAAAATAATTATTTTGTCATGATATGGCCTGGAAATCTTATAATATTTTTATCTCCATGAATCAGTTTAGTTGTTATATAGTAATGCTGCTATAAACAATGATGAATTCTTAGGGTTGCTCACGAAATCATAAACCAAAATATTTTTCAAAAAGAAAAGTGTATTTAACTATTTTCTAAATAAAGTGTAAGAGACTGAGTCATTCTCATTATATCCTAAAAATTAGCTATAGTAACTATAGTATTTTTAAAAATTGAAATTTATTGATATTCGTAAAATAATTTTACAATATCTATTCTCAGATCATTGGAATCTATCAAGTTTCTAATTATCACTTTTTTTGACCACACTATTAACTATCAAATTGTATATTTAAAATTTTGACTTTGATTTAAACTCTACATAAAATTTCATAAGACACTTTAATTATCAATAATCTACTAGGAAAGGTATATTTATTAATGAAGAATAAATTTATGATATAAATGTATTTATATCTAAAAATAATGTGTATATTTATATTTACTTTTATTTTATATTTTTTAAATTATAATGAGAAAATAACTATTTTTAAATAATAAATAATCATTTTTATTTCATAATTGCGTTTGATATTTTTAGCAATAGTTTGCCTTCATTCATTATAATAAAATTTGACTTGCAAATGCTTTTAAAATTAAGTATAAATGATTTTATTTATTAAAAAGTGTAATGAAATTATAAAACACACTAAATAGATATTGAATTATTTTAATCTCATTCTATATTGTAATTAGAAATACATCATCCTACTTCCATTATAAAATTTATATGCTTGAATAGTTTAGTCATTAGAAATATAATGATTTATTTTTAGGATTGTAAGTAAACTTTGTGATTGCAGTGTTCATAGCTGAATAGGGCGATTAATTAGTCAATCCAGCGTACACATATCCTTCGACCTCAGTTAGAGCATAAATGATATCCTATACAAGCAAACCCATTTAATTTATCTATTCAGTATTAAAATAGGAAATTAAAATATTTAAAGGGGATCTATTTGTATGGAAGTACATCAAAATAAAATACTTAGGCTTTCTCTGAATAAGGTTTAAAAAATATGAAAATGACTTGAAATGATTTAATGATAAAATAAAATACACCATGTTGAGTTAGTTGAACCATAGCACGGCACCAGTAGCGGATATTTTGCAAACGAAAGCGTCTCTATCACCATCATAGTTATTTGCCAAGAATGAAACACTTGTGGCTATCTGCCCAGCCAAATTAAATATAATAAATACATGGAGTAGTCAGTCTAGTTGATTAATTTATTTTGCCGACAATTGTCTGGACATAGATAGCAGAGTTCCCATCAGTCGCTCCTAGACTCATTGGGAATGGACTTTACCCGCAGGTGCTTAGATTCATATATTTAGAGTTGTCTGTCAAATTAAAATATAAAAACATTTAAAAGCTTTTTGGCATTTATAGAATAAATTTATTTAAAATTAAATGAATCTCTTTTCATAATTTAAACTCATTTTAATTTATTTTATATAATAATTCTTGAGATGAATTATAATACTAACTATATTTATGTAGAGTATATTAATTGGTGTTTGATACATATCTTGTAAGTATAGCTTGATAAAATTATTTCAAATAATTCAATTCTTATGATCGTAGTATTGGTTAAAATAAATTGCATAGCTTAGGAAATTAATTTGACAATTTAATATTGCTATGATGAAGTGTGAAGAAAAAAATTATTTTTAAAATAAATTATGATGCAAATTTATTTTATGATTAAGAATTTTATATATTTTAAATAAATAACATGAGAAATATGTTTTAATATATGATAAAAAATATCCGAAATGGCATAATGAATTGTTTGTTATTAATTACTGAAGGAGAAGCATTATTTATATCTTATCAAAAATTTATTATTGACTTAAATGTCGAATAATTTTATAATTCATCTTCCGAATAAATTAAAAACAATTCATAATTTTCTTCGAATGAATTTTTAAATGAAGATGTAAATTAAACTTTAAATAATATAATGAATAATAGATGTTGGGCAAGTATTAATCCTACACTCTGTATTACCAAGATTGAGAATGAAAGGCATTATTTATGTCAGTCTTTAGAAACATTTTAAATTAAGTATTATTAGTAAAAAAATAATATTTGTAATTTTAATCTATAAATTTTTTATTAAGCAGTGTACCGCTGCAAATAATTTTTTTATAAAAGAGCAAAATATGCTCAATAATTATATTATAATCTCGTTTTTATTTAATTTCGTAAAAAATTAGCTTTAATTAAAACTGCAAATATAGGCATAAATTGATGCTAATCTTTTTTAAGCTTATAGAAAATTTTAATACGTTTCATAATTGTCATTAGAATTTAAATTTATCTTGTCCAAGACACAGCCATGATGTTTTAATTGCGATAACACTAAACTCTATAATATAGATATAACATAGACCTCCTGAATGCTTTATATTTATTTTAAATATCATCATAGAAAGAAAAGAACTTCTCCTTCTAATTTATTTTTAATAAATAAACTAAAAGATTATCAGAAAAAATTGAAGAAATTTTTGATTAGAATTTATTGCTTTTCTTTAGATTATTTATTTTGAATTTTAACTAATCCTTGAGATTTTTGGGCATTTAAACGCAAAAAAAAATTTCTTTGTGGTATCAAACTTATAAAACATGACTTTTGCTGTAGGATATTTATGAATACGACAAATTATTCATAATTTTTATAATGAATTTTAATCTTAATACTGCTGTATTAAGGCCAAAATTAAGTATATTTATCTGATTTAAATGGTATTTGTGTAGGTGAGGCTGTATAATAGGTGAGGGATTAATCTGCAGTTAGAGTTTGAGTGCCGTTTATTCCATTTAAGATCTTTACACTTACAGTTCTATCTTAACAGTTGACCCCAGAGTAGGGCGATATTAATGATTCAGCCCCAGCAACACCTCTGTAAGGGAATTCAAATATTGATTCCGCTAATATTTTCTATCTTGCTATCATTATCAATTATATATTGACTCGTATATCTAATATTTATAGACGAAAAGTTCATAACTATTTTACACTAATTCTCATTATAAAACTTAATTTATGGGGATGAAAGTAATATAAAGTTATTTTCACAAAATTTAATTGTAAAATATTTAAATATAAATTAAAGATAAGAATAATAATTTTTAGTCTATTAAATATCATACCACATTTGTACATGTTATAAGGATATTTTGGAGGGGAATAGTATATTCATTTCATAATTTCTAAATCTCTTGGTAAAATTGGCTGATTAAAACAGAAATTCGTAAATAGAAATTTAATTTGCTGAAAAAAGGATTTCATATAAATTATTTTTATATCAATCATCCTATGATATCTAGATTTAAGAGCTTTAAAATGATTGGAGAGTCTTCGTCTTTAATTATGTATAAGCCCTTTTTAAAGTACAAATTATAGAATTAACTCTCAATACAGAACAATTTTGTTAAGGGAGAAACAAATTGTAAATAGACAACAATCAAATTAAAATTTTCATTCGGTCCGACCATCTCAAAATCCTTCTCAATATCCATATTTTATATAAATTTATAATAAGGAATATTTTAAAATAATCTTGTTGAAAAAAATAGTTTTTTTTTTAAATGATTAAGTTTGAGACCAAAGCAATCAATTTCTTCTATCTTTACCTTATTTATTTTGCATAATGATTTAATCTCTGATGGAAAAATTGATAGTTATATGTTTAAGAGAATTAAGAGCCCCTACCTCCCTAAAGGATATCTTTTCATATAGCCTGGAATATCAGATGCAGCAGTTTAGCTTCTTAACATTGCATCATTTGCATAAGGATAAGTTTAGGCTGAGTACCCAACACTCAAATAATAAATAAATATTCTTACAAATAATTAATTTGCAAACATACTATTTCTTATTGTTATTACAATAATATAGAAACTATTGAAATATTAAATAAAATTAAGCAGTTTTAGTAATGATGGTCTTTTTACTTTATTTTTAAATTTAAATTTAGAGAAGTTAAAGTGAAAAATTTTATGTCATTAGAGTTAAATTTAAAATGTTGTTAGCCTTCTTAACATATTTAGTTTCAATTTGATATTAATAGAATACTTTTGGGAAAAACGATAAAGAGATTATTTGAGCGAATAAATTAATATTTTAAAAGCATATTTTATAAACGATAATAAATTAAATCTTTATTTAATGAAATACTCTTTTAAATTTTAAATGGTTCAAATTTAAATGAAATTAAAATCTAAAATAATACAAAATAAACAGAAAGAGAATAGAAGGTAAACCTTTTATTATCACTTTTTCTTTCTCAAATTTAAGTTTTTTTTAATCACCTAATTTTTTGAATTGAGGATATTGCACTGAAAATTTATTACCTAATTAAAATTTAATTATTCTCATGATATTTAAATAGATTGGATAGTAATTATCAGTATTCTTCTCAAAATCAACTCCAATATTCCAAAAATAATTTTAAAATGATTTATTAGCTTAAAACATATAAACTTAAATAACCTTTGTCGAAATAAAACAAGAAAATATTTTTTCTAGCTATATTTTTGATAAATTAATTATTAGCTTTAAATTTTCAGATATTGCACTGTATTTTTTCCTTTTAAAACATTCATGCTTTTAAGTTTGCAATATCTGTGATTGATCATTTTAAAAATATAATTTGAATAAAGAATATTTAATTAATTATTAAGTAATAAAATGTAAGGAATCATTTTATTAGTTTAATTAGAGTATTCTTATTAGAAGGAAATTTGAGGCTAAATTGATGAATTATTTTTATCAAAAATAGAATAGTATATTAGGATTTAGTTGACATTTTTAACTTTATTTAAACATAGCCTTATTAATGATTAAAAAGCATTTTTATTGAGGTGGGCGGAGTTGATGCTGATGAAATGTTAACATATACACCATACCATGTGCTACACAATATTAAAATTTTAGCAATTTTAAATAATTTAAATATCAAATGCGTTTTACGAAATATATTTCTATTTATTTAATTATGCTATTTGTGGGAGCAGTTTCAAACATATCGAAGCAATTATCTTCCTTGGTGCCTCTAAATATTAAGTGGCCTTTGGCTGTAAGTCCAGGAGACCCTAGATATGCACTAAACCCTGAAAATAAAGCATCTGATGCACATCCAGTTGACGTAACGCATAATATAATTATTTATGTATTTTTAATTAAAAAATCTAGCTTTATAAACTAAAGCTTAGTATTGTTTACAAACATTTGAAAATGATTTCCATGTTTAAAATATCTTTGGATGAATTATTAAAATATAAAACGATGCTAATGCATATTATTTTAAGTCTACTATAACTTTATTTATTTAATTTTCCAATAAAACAAAAGTTAATTAAATTGATAATAATTTTCGCACTTATACATTCTTGTGCCCACCACAAATAAATAAAACATTTGCATAAAAAGTAGACTGACCATTCCCAGTCCAAATTCTCTAGTATACTAAATTATATGTACCTGTAAATTTGGCAAAGAAAATCTATTTCTTTCCCATTACAAGATATATAAACCAATTTTGCTTAGAGTATAATTTGATATAATTTTTTCCTATAAATAGTATAATAAGCAATTAATTTTATAAATTTAGCTGGAGTATCATCTACAGAAATCGATAAAGATGTCATATCGAAGGAGGATGGAAGAGTTATCCATTGTTTAATAAAAATCATCATTTAACAGTCTAGAGTTAAAAATTAAGCGAATATTTTACGAAAAAAGTACAATGTTTTGGAGAACCTAATTTCTAATTAAATTAAAAATGCGTTTTAAACATCTTTTCTTCTTAAAAATGAAGGATCAATTAAAATTTTCCACATTAATCTTTATCCAATTACCTTTCAGGCGGCTTTCTTAAATAAATTTTGGCTTTATCGTTAAATGCTTCTCTATTGGGAAGTCAGTATTATTTTTGTTAAGAATAGCTATTCGGAATGAAATAAAAGCAGACTTAAAAATTAGCCAATCATATACTAATTTTATCATTTTATTTTTAAGGTAAATTTAGCATTTTCCTTATATTCTCTTACTTTATTTCCTTGTGTTGTTTTTAGTTATATACAAGCTCTTAGTCTTCATTCTATGTTATTTTTAATTCTTTTAAATTGCTAGTTTCCTTTAAATTTTCATTCTTTTTTTTTTATTCAAAATTATACAAATTTAAATAATATCCTAAGTGTATTCAAGATCTGGAGAGTATTTCGATCTAGAGTGTATAAGTGAACTACATCATTGGCTGAATTATAAACAGTGGGTACCACTAGTTTATTAGAGTCATACAGAGATGGTTACGCTGATAAAGGGGAATTTAGTTTTCTAAATAATACCATTTTTCTTTTATTTATAATACGAATTTAAATTTATAAAAACCTCATGAGAATAAGATTCAATAGACCCCTAAATAAAGCATCTGCTGAATTCATATCTGTCAAATCTATTTTTAAGGTAACAGCTCCCGTTAATATGAAAATATAGATATGGATTTTTTTGAATATAGAAAGAATAAGTGAATTAAGCTAAAAAAACAAATAAAGAGTTTACAAATACCTAAAATTCAAATAATGTGATGGCATTTTAATAGAATTTTTTTATGATGATAATTAGCTCATAAAGAGATGCGACTTAAGTCCCTCTTCAACGCAAATAAAAAAAATGTTCATTTTTCACTTCTTTTCTCTCATCTACGAAATGATCTTAGATAGAACTCATATCAATTTTAATTATCTATCGAATCACATTTAAATTGACCAAAGTTACAACTCCCCATTTATTATTATTCATCAACTATTTACTTTTATGTATAAATTATAATAAAAGCTAAATTAATATTAATTAGATATGCTTCCCCTTAAAACTGCTACTTTCGAAGCTTGCTGCCATCTAAACATCCAAAATTCACCTGCCACTGGATCAGACAAGGCGTTTTGAACTACTGAAGTTGAAGTTATGCTATTGTAATTATAGAATTTATTGTAAATGGGGGTGTTAGTCGTATCATCGTACAGCAATCAATACATTTCAAATAATTTCGATATTAAATATTTATAATTAATTTCGTTTATAGAAAATTATGATGATTCCCAAAATTATATTTTTCTGAGGCCACTCAATTATGAAAAATATTCTAAACATATTTAAAACATTTTATTAAAGAAACATGTAAGGCCTCAATTAGGTCAAATTGAAAAATGAAGTATCTAAATTCAATTTACGCATTTGAATAAAGACAATTAAATTCTATCTTTTTTTATAAATAATAACTTTAGAGAAAGATAATTTTAATAACGTTGTTTTTTTATTTTTAAGATATCAAATTGAATCTTTTTAATAAAAATTTCTTAATTAGGACAGCTCTAGTTAAAAATAAGGAGTATAAAAAATGGAAATAGTATTTCTATTTAAAGTTTATAAATTATAACATCGAATATAAATCCTGAAAACAAACGAGACAGAATCTGAAGATTGAAATTATAAATCCTTATTCAATTTTACTCAATTATCTCATTTGGGTCTCATAAAGGTCTTATGAAATATAATGCGGGTTAAAAATAAATTATGAAAAACCTTTATTAACAGAATTTTAGATTAAAAATTAAAATGCTGACATTGAAAAGAAACCAGACTAAGTAGATTGCATTACCATAAAAACTTTAAATTTATTTTGAAGAAAAATAATTGAATTATAAATATTAATTTCTCTTTAGAACCTAGCTATCAAAATAACGTTTTAAAGTTCAATATTAGGAATAAAAATAATTGCTAGGAAAGGCTCCTTTGCTAACAAAATTTTTTATACTCTAATGAATAAACTTTCATGTGAAATGAAATTTCTGAGTGATTATTGCCAGCCCTAATTTTAAAGACTTTTGAAAAAGTGTTAAATTTATTTTATTATTTTATTTCAAATGGATTATAATAGAAAGCAAAAAATAAAAATATTTGGTCAATCATATTTAATTTTCAATTACTCTCTTAAAAAAGGATCGAAGTTAATTATTCATTAAATCTGCAACATCGCTGCTTTATTTAGATGTTCAGCTTTTATAGGATGAAATTTAACTAATTTGAAGATAAAAGCAATAATTTAAATTCTTTAAACATTTAAACTTGGTTATTTGAAAGCACCTCAATAGTGAAGATCTAGTTCAAACTTCATCTTAATTTATAATTATTGATACAGATAAAAAAATTATAATGTATCCTTTTGAAAAAGATCTATAATTTATATTTCCCAGTATAAAAAATATTATTTTTCTAATTCTTTTATTAAAAAAATATTTCATAAATAAAACTAATATCATTTTCTTGTTGTATAAATTATATATTCGATAGTTAACCATTATAATATTAAACTTGGATTAGTTTTATCATTAGGCACCTTTTTCACCCACACAAACACTCCTGTTTTATGCACTAACTTTACAATTAATTCCAACAACAAAAAAAACAAATACAAATCATTTTTGGAATAAGTAATAGTATTTTATAAATTACAAATAAATAATTATTAAATATAAACTATATCTTCAAAGATTAATATTTCATGTTAAAATATATGATTTGCCATTATATAAATATTTAAATTTTATTTTAGCTTGAAATAAAACCTAAGAAATTATCAAATTCTTACAAGATTAAATTCATACTTTTAATTTAGTAATGCAATTATGAACGAAAATTATTATAAATAAAATATATTATAATATCAAATTTTAAAACCTTCTATTATTAAGGTTTGAATATGCTCAAACAGAATTTAAACCCTCTTTGTCAAATTAATTTAATTATATTTTAAAAATATAGTTAAGATGAACTGAATATTTTATTTAAATTCAATTTTTTGCTTATTATAAGATTTCTATCCTCGTGTGTAAAGTAATATCTTAATTCTCTTATTTTCTTTAAATCTAAATTATTCTTTTAGGATATTTATAATTAGAAATAAAAATAAAAGATCAGTGAGCTAAAAAAATAGTAACTAAATCTTTCCATCAAATTATTAAAGTGGAGGAGTAAAATAAGCATCCCTTAATTTGATTTAGGGAAGAGAAAAGCATCTTTACACTTTTGATATATAATGATTTTAAGTTAGAATTTGAGCAGTGAGGGTGTATTTAAGTTAAGGTTCAACTTCTAATATCTATACGGGCTATTCATTTGAAAACTGTAAATAATAATTAAGGATTATAATATTTTTTATTGGATTTTTGTTGAATTGTAGTGTCAAGATTTTGAATTGTAAATATGCAAGAAGCATATACATAATCAGAAATTTACTTCATATATCTGCAATGACTAACATTAGTATTTATTTACACTCATTATTAATTTTAAAAAATAAAAACTGAATTGATTACATTCTAAGATATGAGAGAATAGACATTAATGATTTTAACCTCAAACTTCATTTCTTCTTATTATTTCTCATTAATATACATATACCATTATTCTTAATAAGGACATTTGTTTAGATTAACTTTATAAAGTACCATAGATTGACTGCACAGTGTTTAACCAATACAATAATTAAATTCAACAATTGAAATAGATTAATTAGTAAATCTCTTTTTAAGGTTTTTTCAGGCTGCATAATTAATCTGCTCAAAGATAGATTTACCAGTGATATTTAGATACTTATATATTTTTTTAATTTTATTTATAATTAACTTCTATATCGATAAATTCGATTTTTTTCTTAAAGATTAATATATCTGCAATTAAATATTCAGTTTCTTGCTCTAGAAGAATAGCTTATTAAATTGAGTTTAATTCAAAGGTATTCCTTATTCATATTTAAATTTTTAAAAATAGCATAATCTATTGTATTCTGATATTTACTTTATATAATTTTAATACTTTGAAATCTTTTTTAAAATTGATTTTATTTAAATCATCGCAGGTACTTCCAGAAATCTCATGCAGTTACGTATTCATTCGTTTTTTAGTATTTTTAAAATCTTATTTTAAGATATAAGTTAGTTATTGTAAATTATCATTTTATTTTTAAAGATACAAGACTCCACGTTAGTCTTTGAGAGCAAGGTAGCCTCTCATAAAATAAAATATCGAGACTACTTCCCCTTCCATAAGGAATATTTTTGGCTTAGCCTGCTGTTAAAATGTTCCCATAATTATTTTTATGTCTTAATTATTAAGATGAATGCAAATTTCAATAATCTGAATTAATTAAATTAAGAGATGAGGATTTATATTAAAGTAAAATTAAAATTTATAATTAAACAAAATATTTTTAGATGAGTATTTTAGATTTGCTTATTAAATTATCTGCTTTTATTTTATCGTTATTTTAAAAATTTTCTATTTTTTATTTTTTTTTATCTTAGAGATTTTTATTTTATCATTTGCATTTGATACAACTGTATATGATCTTCAGGGATTCTGTATTAATTAGCCCCTTTAGTAAATTTATGGTTTTAGACATTTAGGTTTAGAAAACAGTCATTAAAGTTTAGAATGATCGCATAAATAATAAGATAGATTTGCTTACTATTTAATTCAATTTGAGTTTAGAAATATTATAAATACTTCTGCTGTAGTATATTTTTCTTAAAAAATAAAACAACTTATAATGTATAATCTCGAGAATCCGTGTTCAAAAGGAAAAATCATTTGGAATATTTTTAAACTTAATAATGCAGAGATTAAGATTTATTATATAATCATCTAGATCCATATATTTCAAGTCAACATCTATATCAAATCCAATACTCTATGGATAAATACTCTCCTGGCAACTGTTAATAAAATATAATAATCATATTCTAAATTAAATATATTTAAAATATTTGGTTTATTGTGATTAGGGTTCGTAGGGTCCCTCTAATAACTATTGTAAAAATTATTATATAGAGAAACAAATAAAAAAATAAATAATTTGAAAAGATTAATTCATTCGTATATTTTTAAAGAATTACACCTGATTAACTAAAGTAGTTTTATGTATTAGATAAAAAAAAATTTTGCAAAAGAAATGAAAATAAAATGACTTCATTAAAACAATCAAGGAAAATTTAGTAAAGGTGAAATTTGAGCTCCGTTATTTTTAATATATTAGATATTAATGTATAAGAGAAATTAAAAGGTTATAAGTTAACAAATTAATAAATACCTTAGTATTGCCAAAGATAGAATTCTATTTCAAATTATTGCAATAATATGAGGATTAGTTATCAATTTACTGCAGCTCCAAAAGAGTATTATTCAATATGGCCCCTAAAAATAAAAAATGAATCAATATAAGCCATAAATAAATGGAAAGAGGTAATTCATTTTAAATTAATAAATTTTTATTTAAACATTTATTTAAGATTGATAATTTTTCTCTTTTGTGTATATTTTAGCAATAGACACTGGAGTAAATCATTTTAAAAATTTTCTTATTTTTTATAATTTAAAATATTGCTCGTCATTTTTAAATGCTTTATATATAAATTAAGGCAAAAGAATTTGATTAAGATAATTTTTCATGATAAAATAACATAAAAGAATTCTATTTTTTTAACAAAAAAACTTGATAATTTGCTCTCTAATTATAAGAAATTATATAATTTAAAGTGATTTTGTATTCATTAAAATTCAAATAGGCTAAATTAAGAAACTACAACAATATAAACTATTTATAATTTATTTGAGTGCCTCTTATTAGAAAATTGACATTTTTGGGCCCTGTTGGAGTATTAACTAGCATAGAAAATGAATTATCTAAAGTGTAAAGCTGTTTGTCATCAGTTGCTGTGAATGAAGTGTAAATTGTTTTATTTAATTTAGAATTCACTTTAAATCAATTATAAAATATAAGATATTCTCATTGATATATGTTCAAGAGCAATAAGATTTACTCGGTGTTTAAGAAATTCGATTACATGCTTAAATAACTTTTAGTTTCAAGTAGATATAAATTTATTTTTTAGAAAAATTTTACAAAGAATTTAAAAGGGATTTTTAGAATAATTTGATAAGAATGAGATATCGATATAATGGGATAACTGCCGATAATTTTTCTAATTAGAATTAATAAAGATTTAAAATTTAAATTAAATGCTGAATTTACTTAAAAATAAATTGTTCTGGAATAAGAATCTAGGTTTATCTTAGTCTAGGCCAATCCATTTCCATATTAAACTGCAGCTATAGCATACGTTTTGCCAGTGCAATCACTAACTTAAACGCTTCTATTTCTTAAATCTGTTTGTCCAAAGTTGTGAGGCACCACTTCAGGATTCACTAATAGAGGTAGTTCGGCATACTAGCTACTAAACGTATCTACACATAATTAAAAGTTAAGAGGATTTTATTATAGCATGAATATTAAAAAAAATAGGCAATTCAGAAATACTAAAAATGTGATTAGTAATAGCTCACCTGAATTAATTTTACATGATTAAATGTAAATCAAATTATATAAAATGGAGGAGCAGCTAAGTTGAAAATGACGTGGAGACAGAAGACAAGTTGCATAATTCATCCTAAGGTTCAAGAATAAGAAAATCGATGAGAAATCCTTAGAATGAAGTTTATTTACCAAGGTGAGATTTAAGAAGAGCACCTTATTAACTTTTACATATATTAATTAGCGATACAGGCAAACCAGACTGATCGGGATGTGCATTGAAAAATGAGATCACTTTGTAGAATGACCTAAGGATGCAAATTTGGCAGTAAACTTCAAATTCAATACTGCGCAGTCTATCACCTTATTCTATATATCTTGTCTGATAAATTCTACACTTGTGCAATTTTTTATATCTGAAAATTTATTGACTATCATCTTTTCATATTCATCCTATACCTCTAAGAGTGTAAGGGAGGGAAGAGGTTAAGGTGAATGACATTGTCGAAGGTGAGTTAATATAGGTTGAGGCAGAAGTTTCAGAAATAGGAGTGTATAAAGGAGTAGCTGATGGAGTTAACCCGCCAACAGATTAGGCAAGGTAATCAAAAAATTAAATAAAAAGTCTCAGTCAGAATATAAAGAGTTAGATAAATAGCAATTTACAAATTAGGGTATATATCCCTATCTCATTCAAGAAATATATTATTTTTATAATTTTTGTAAATGATAATAATGAATTCTCACAAAATAGAGTGAGCTGATATTATTTTCAATTAAAATTTTCCATCATTTTTTCCTTCTATCTTATCGCTATTACCAAGAAGTATGATTGTCTTGAAATAAATTATGGGAATTTCAAATTGTTTTATACAAGCAAGAAATTTCTGCATCAAAATGCCTATCTTAAGAGATGGTTTTAGCTTTCTTAAACGCAGAAATCCGATCAAAATTTTATAAAATTACATATGCTAAAAGACGAAAGATTATTCAATCGTCTTTAAGGTCTTCTCGAATTATAATTAATATGAGAATTTATAGAATTATAATCATTATTTATGCTAAAAAATCTGATTCTCTGCAACTCATATAGGTAAATACAAAATTAATCTCTAATAAATTAAGATGGAAAATTCATACAATAAGACATATTTTTCTATTTAAAATTATATATATATATATATATATATATATATATATATATATATATTTTTGACTGATTCCTATTAATAATTTGATTAATCAGCAACTGGTGCGATTGTGGTATTCATGATGCTTGAATCGCCAATTAAGAGAGTATCCATAGTTTTGAATAGAACGATTAAAAAATATTCTACTTTTAGGAGTACTGCTCAAATAAGATGAAATGCATCCAGCCATAATTACCACTCCATTTGAGTAACCAGATCTTATTCTAAACAAAAAATATTCAGAGAAAGTCTCAATCTTACGAGAGAGTAGAATAAGCTTGCCCTCCGTGGTCTAGGTAGAGTTTTTTATTTGCAGCACCAGTGAAATAATCAACCTCCACCATTAATATTTTGTCTAAAGGCAGCCATTTTATAATAAGAATCTTACCATTAAATTGACACAGAATGAGCCAGTTGCCAGTCCCTGATTAAACTTACATATCTACATAGGCGAAGCTGTCACTCGACCAAAAGTTCTATAAGATTTTATTCAATATTTGATCATAATATTTACAATTAAAGCATTTTATTTTAATTCGATTGGTCGAGGTTGACTCAAAAATAATAAAATGAGAATGGCTAAATTAATTTTGAGTTGATCCGGTTTGAACAGATTACTTGGAGCTTGAGCCATAGGACATTGCTCACAATAGATTTAATTTATATTTGTTTATATGCGGTATACCAACTGCTTTCATTTGAGTTGAGTCTTATTTGCCCTTTTGGCTGAGTTGGCTAATTATTTGGGAAAACTAGCTCGCTAGTGATTGTACCATCTGCTTTAGAAATTTTCTAGATCGCGTATTTCCTCGTACTGGCATCTGCATAAAAATTGACCAACTACCAGAAATTTCCCATCCCAACAATGAATTAAAATTTATGGATCATTATAAAAATATGCAGTCGAGAATATCGTAGACTGGATTTGATGAAATGCCGTGGACTCGTTAGAACCACAAAATTGAAAAGCTAGAACTCAACTTAAAGAATATTAGCTCCGGCCCAAAATTAATATTTTAAGCCCAGAGTAACCGAAAGCTTATATAATATAAACAAAGCTCCAGTATTATTCCTAGAATATTATATAAATCAATAGTTTAAATTATCTTTTTAGTTCATTAAAGAGCTTTATTATTATCTTTCATTATTCTATTCTGATGAATAAATTAATTTGCAATTATTTCTTATTGCTAAAATTTAGGTAAACTAATTAAAAATTTCCAAAAATAACCTCATTCGAATAATTTTATTTGAATTTTCAATATTTTTTGGAATAATCTTAGTTGATACATATAGCTCTGAAGTGACATTATCCGCTCTAATTACTATTCTAGACATTGAATTGCCTGAGTTTAAAAGCAGAGAATCCAAACTTAGTTCTTTGGTTTGAGTACCGTCAGAAGTCAAAAAAGAATAATGGAAATCTAAAACTAGGCGATTCTGAGGATATTAGTGCTTGAATCACTGTAAGCAGCTGTATAAGAAAATTAGGAGGTGACTGCGATTGATTGTATAGATATAGTAGGCGCGATGCTCATCATTTTAATAAAAAGTTTTTTCATTATTCATCCAATTGATATTACCTATAGAAAGTTCGATCACAAATGTAATGGTACTCCTATTTATTTCTGAAGGAAAATACTAACCTTAGTAATATTATTATTATCATCGTGTATAAAAGACTTAGGCGAGATTACCAAATCTTATTAAAAAATAGAACATTTGTAGATGGATGTAATTCATACAAGGACACAATAAATTAACTACTACCACTGTCTGAAATTTTTCTATTTATTTAACCTTATAAAGTTGTAATATTTGCTAGCTATCGAATTTTCCAAAGTTTAAAAAAATGAACCTATATAATTTTTGTATCTATCATCTCAAATTTTGCCTTTGTGTTCCAGTTCTGAGTTTTATTGAAATAGACGAAAATATTCAGCTTTGCTGATTTACCAATGCTTATAGAGCTTATACTAAATTCACAACAATAATTTCTACTATTTCTGCTTATTTATTGTACATAAGTCAAAAATAATAAATATTTCAATTAAATATAAATTAAATTATACCTTAGATGTTTACGATAGAGATGAAATTGAAAACTCCTGCTTATGAGTTTGTGTAAGCTGGGCATGATGTAGCATCCGAGGAACTGTCCACATATCCAGAAATCAAGGTTCTGCCATCTGAAGTGACATCCACCCATAAGAGTTAGACGTCCTCAGCGCAATCAGTATCTGATCCTCCAATAATCACAGGGAAGAAGTAAGTGCCATCTGGGCAAGTAGAAGTTGCTTATAAGTTTCCTACATTCAAAAAGTTTAGAATAGTAGACTGAGGATTTTACTTCTATGTGACTCTAAGCCATAAATTTTTTCTTTATCAAACTGAGTGACGTTTCGATTATCATCTTTGCTTTTTTAGCTAAAGGATTGGGTTCAAAATCAAAAAGTTACAAATGTGTTTCGATATTGTATGCAAAATTTTAAATTCATGACTAATAAATATTGTAAGAATCAGGGTGATAGTCAAAAATTAAATTAAAAGCAATCAGGCAAGGGTTTAAATTATCCCCGGAATCGATCGCTAGTTCTGGACCTCGCTAGCTGAAAATCCAGTGAGATCGTCAGTTTTAGAGTGAGCTAGCTAAAATAAAGTAGAGTTGGCTAAAATTACGACTCGCTAGGTAGAAATACAGTTAGCTAGCTAAAATAATGACTTGCTAGATAAATATAGAGTGAGCTAGATATTTTAAGAATGACATTGTCAAAACGAAGATTGGATCGCTGATCTATAAAGTGCTTGTCTTTGATTTCAACTTTGACACTGTCCAGACGAGTTCAAACCTGGTTCTAGATAATTTAAAGTAGAGATAGCTAAAATCACGACTCGCTCGGTAGAATTATGATGATCTGGCTAAAATAATGACTCGATAGGTAGATTTAGAGATAGTTAGATAATTTAATAATGACATTGACAGATGCAAGGTAAGATCGCTGATTGTGAAAGTTGCTGCTTCTGATTTCAACTCTGACCTCTGTTCACACGAATCCGAACCTGATTGTCTGGAGCCATCTCTTGATGCTGAGCACCCACAGCTTGCTGACATCGCTTGCAGTCATTCTCTAGAGCACCTCGGCCAC
>JAJKFJ010002938.1:0-24664 GCA_027382625.1 Tetmemena sp. SeJ-2015
CTCTATAAAATTTGTTGGCCATAGTTGTAATCTATGGGGAGATAGTTGACGCGATTCTATTCATGGAAATCTTAGGAGAAACCGAATGTAGGAAGTCATTTTGGTTGGCTTGCAAATTTATAACTAATGAAAGTAAAGTTAATTAAATTTGACTGCTCCTTTTTATTGTGCTGGTAGTTGTTGTAATTGCTATTTGAGAAAATTCTTCTGAGTGAGTAGGGAGAGATGTATCTCTAAAATGGTTCCACTATTCATCAATTATGAATTAATTATGAATTAATTAGGGAAAATTAGGAAAATAACTTGAGTATACGAAATTTCGTATTGATCTGTAAAACTTAAAATTTCAAGATAAAAGTCCAAGGTAAGAAATTCTTTGCTTCTAATTTTCATTTTAAATGTGTCTTTAGAATATCAAGCTCTCTCTTTGAGAAAATAAAAAAAGAAGTATCGGGAGAGTTTCTCTAACGGGACAAAACTGAATATGAAGGTCTATCTGCAATTATCTTGCTTTTAGATTTCCTGGAGCCTCTTGCTTCTGAGTAAGGACGAACATTAATAAATAAGTTAAGCCATTATTATTTCTATATGAAGATAGCTTGAGTTTTATTAAGATATGGTTAATTATTTTTATCTATTCAGGTTGCTTGATTAAATGCTAGACTTTGGTTATTTGTTTGTATTATGAAAGGGGTTGCTGAAACTCTGATTTACTTGCGGCCTAAGCAAAAAGTATTATAGCTGAGAATTTAATGAAAAATCAAATTAATTAATAAAAGGGGGGGGGACGGAAGTGCACCTCCTCCCCTTTTTATGGTCAAAATTGCCCGAAAATCGTCCATACAGGCCGAAATCGGCCAAAAATGCCAAAAAATTAAGAGTTTTTTGGCTTAGATATTTCCTTGAGGGTCAAATTTCATGATTTTAAATTTTTTCAAAAATTCACTCAAAATATGTTTCAAGTCAAATCTACCATTAAAATAATAGTTTTAAAATAATATAGGGCAAATTTAGGCAGATTCTTGATCAGTACCAGCAAGATCTACAATATTCGCCACAGATAGAGGCTATAAGTTAAATCAGCCATCAGTATTTATAAATATTGCAGCTATTTGACGTCCTTCAAACATAGAGAAATCTTTCCTCTAATTTATTTACTTTAGAAGAATATGGCAAGTTCAGTTAAAAGTCATCTATTGCAGTATATGCTTTCATAATCTGATTTTCGCAAAGAGAAAGTCTCGCTAATTCTATTTTATAAAGATATCGTGCTTTATTTACGATTTTGATAATAGCATTTAAACTTCTTGGAAATTAATTCCAGAACTACTCCCACCTATTTTTGATAATCATTTCTTAGGCTCACTATTTTGAAGAAGAATATATAGGAAATCAAATGTGACTTAATCATTAAAAGGAGATGGGGTCCCAAAAACATGAAAGTATTCATCAAAATTAGACTTAACAACAAAAAAATAGAACATTTTTGAAAAAATTGAAATCATGAAATTTGACCCTCAAGGAAATTTCAAAGGTCAAAAACTCTTAATTTTTTGGCATTTTTGGCCCATTTCGTCCTACATCTACAATTTTTGGGCTTTTTTTACCATAAAAAGGGGGGGAGGTGCACTTCCGTCCCCCCCCCCCATAGATTAGAATGACACTTAAGAGCGGATCAAAGAGCTGAAGCGGGATAAGGAAAGACTAGAAGAGCTACTCTCTTTGAAGGAGAAGGAGACAGACACTTTCAAGCTAAAAATTGAAAGTGTAGATACAATGCCGTCTTAGAAGCTCAAACCCTTAAAAAGAGACTAGAGGATTTAGACAAAGAGTATAAGGCTAAGCTGGATAAATTACAGCAAGAGTTAGATGAAGCAAGAGGAAAAATAAAAACTCTCCAAGAAAAGAGGTCTTCAACTTAGCTTCTCTCTTAACCACAACAGTTAAGAATAGCACCTCCTTTGAATTTTGAAAGCGTGGACGAAGCGGATGAGATGATCACTCTTAGGAAGAAACTTCCAGATGGGACTGATACAATTGCTTTGATGGAGCGCCTGGAGTTTCTTGAGAACAGCAATAAAAGTTCCTAGAATAACCGTAACTAGGGAAGATTCTAGAGCTAAAGTACTTTTGGCATGAGCGGGAATTAATCATTAACTTTTAAGATAATTTCAATTATTCCAAAGAGAATACTTCAATGAATGGACCTGGCACATATGTTCTCTCTTCAACGGGATCTACGAATAACTTGCATCAAAATGAGTTAGGAAAGTTTAAGTCTATGAAAGAGATGATGAAAATAAAGAACGACCATATCAAAATTTACAAAGACTCACTTACAAGCAGAGTTAAAAGCAGAAGTCCAAACAAATACTCCT
This sequence comes from Tetmemena sp. SeJ-2015, assembly GCA_027382625.1. Classification (NCBI taxonomy): domain Eukaryota; phylum Ciliophora; class Spirotrichea; order Sporadotrichida; family Oxytrichidae; genus Tetmemena; species Tetmemena sp. SeJ-2015. Next base: position 2,379 of record JAJKFJ010002938.1, read on the forward strand.
CTTTTATAGCAAAAAAGAATTATTTTATCTTCACAGCATGACTAAAATCCTCTTTAGTAAATGGGAGGCATGTAAAATAATCAAGGAATGCAGCATTCTAACAGCACTGGAAACTTCAGTTCAAATAATCATAAGAGAAGCCAGTCTTAGAATTTAACTACAGCTGGAGTCAAACCCTAGAGTGCAAATCTTCTCTAACAATATAACAACTACATAAATCTTAAAGCTGGTAATTCAAGAAGCTCTGGTGTTATGTCTCTTAATTTAACTCAAACCATTTATCTATCTACTTTTTTAATTTTTATTCCTGCTGGAATGACAGCTGAAAACATGAAGTACCTTATTTAACAATAACAAGATGACCTCTCTTTCATTCCTGCACTTGAATAGAGTTAAGTTCATCCGCAAAGCCATGGATTAAGTTTCCAAAACAATTTGATGAATTTCTACAACCCAACTGTGTAATAAGTTCAAACTGCTCTAAGTGGCTAAGTCCAACTAACTTAGCAACAGAAACACAACATCTAAGCATATGGAACAGCAGTTTATAATAAGAAGCTCATTAGTAGCAAGCAACATCACCTAAATTCGATAACTTTGAACTCTAATGGGAACAATACTGGCAGGAATAACTCTTCTTCTAATTTAAACAAATAGAAGATCAATAAGGCATCCTATAACGAGCTGCAAAAACAGCTTTCATAATCTTAAGTCAAATACTCTAACAATATATCGATGTAGCAAAATATACCTACTAAGCATTTGCCAGGATAGTAGCCACCTATTCCCTCACAAAATGGTCTACTGCACTCACAATCATAGTATATGAAAGCTCCTTCTATAAATTAAACTTAACTGATCCATCAGTAAAATTAACTTGGTGCTCTACCAATCCCTCAGCCTTAATATGGTATATAAATAGTACCTCTACCCTAAAACTAAATGGCTTCCTCACATATGCTTGTAATGAACAATAATCTACAAGGGAATTCCATATCTGGCTTTAATCCTCTTATCCTTTAAAAGAACATTCCTTCTTCTAATGGCTCGGGAGGGAACTCCTCTGCTTAGCCTCATTTATCTTAAGTTACTCACACTGCTATAGGAAGTTTGTAAAACTCTTAAGTGAAGAAAAAGAGGAATATAATTGGACCAGGCTCCATGAATCATAGTGCAAGCTAAGCGCATCTAGGATCAAACCTTGCACAGATAGATTCAAATGGATAAATGAGCATTAATGGAGTTAATCACCCAGCATTTAAGCATTGAATTAGCAATTTAAAAAATTAATGATGAAATGCTTTATTTGCAATTTTTGAAATCTCTAAATTGTTAATCAATAAAGTTCTAATGATCAATTAAATATTTTTATCAAATTAAAGATCATTAATTAAGTAAATCATTTTTAGGTTATTTAGAAACTCTCTTTTATTTTCTCCTTGACTAATTTTCTAATGGCAAGGTATGACTGAATCTTTTTTCTATCAATCCATCTCTTCCAAGCAAAAGCAATAAACTTTAATGCATCCTCGTCCATGCATATCCTTTTTATTTGATCTTTTATATCTTACTTACTTCCTACAAGAAGATGCTTTTATTCCTTAAATTAATCACTTAAATACTGTTTTATTGAAAAATCACTTAGTTTCAGCTTCACTACTATCATCATGTGAGCACAAGGAATTCCATGAGCTTATTTAAATCCACAGCTGCATGTTAATTTATACTTCTTCTTAGCTTCAACAGTCAAATCAGTTGAATTGCTACTAGTTCTTTGATTACTTTGAGGCAAATTTATCTCTTTAAATTCAACTTAGTGCTGAGTGATTTCCTCTGAACTTTTATCATGAAGTAGAAACCCACTATTTCCAAACTACTTGACTGTGAATTTTTCTAGTTGCTTTAACTAGTTAGAAAAAGCATTAAAAGGGTAGCCAATGAGATAAGCTCTAGAAGCAATCTCGATATGCTCAATCAAAGGTACTTAGCTCGAGAGAGATAAGGTTTCAACTTCAGCTCTCATTCTCTCTACTATCAAATGCTGATCTGTCTTAAATTTATACTTCAAGCAGTAATTGAAAAGATCAATAAAGCTATCATTCCTACTAGGAGCTCTTTTCAAAATCTTACTCAAGTAATCATAGCTATGAGACTTGCACAGAAATCCTCCTAGATTAGGATTTTTCAAAGTCAAGCATTTCAAGAATTGATTTCTATAGATGTAGATTTTCTAGAGAAACTTGGTGAGATCCTCTGACTTATCTTTAGCCTTTGTATAAACTTAATCTAATTTCACCTTAAATTCCATCTCAGTAAGGTATTGCATAATGAGAGGCTTAGTTTCATCAAAGGTTAGTTTTCTTACTCCTTTCTCAAAGTTTCTTGTAGAGTAGATTTTTCTTTTGATTAACTTACTCAAGTGAGATAAGCATATTTGATAATGATCTGGCTTGAAATTTAAATCTTCAAAGAAATTCACTTCATCTGGAAGTAAATCAGCCACAAGTAATTTAGGCCTCTTAAAACCAAAGGCTTTGTAATGGGATAGTGACTGAGTAAAATTTTGATGACTCTTGTTTGGGCATATTGAGATCATGAGTATGATTGGATGACCATAGTTGTCTAAGCTTTGATAAATAATCAAGTTGTACTTTTGATCATAACTGCTATCGAATAAAAGAAGATCGCTGTACAATTCTTTTTCGATATCTTTACATAGTGAAAAAGAGAAAATTCTTTTGCTCAAGTCATACTAGTATTAAATAAAGCTGCCACCTAATTTCACCTCACCTTATTATTTTAATTCTTCTCTTTTATCTAAGTAAGCTTAAAGATATTCTTTAAGCTCATAGTGTTTAATGAAATCTGTTGGTTAGAAGCTTTTGATATGCTAGGATGCATGATTTTTATCCACATATCTTTTCTCATTTACTAGTCTACTTATCTTCTTCCTTTTCATTCCTACTTCAAACCATTGATGCTCAATTTCATCTGTAATTTCCTTAGCAAGGTGAGGGTTGAGCAAATTTCTAGTTTTAAATGCAAAATTAGCTTTCTTCTTCTCAAACTTCAATTCTCTCTTAGTCAAATTTTACTTTTCTAGCTCTTCAAGCTTCTCTCTCTGTCTAAATGTTTGATACTAAGGAAGCTTTCTTTTTAAAGTGTGGTTGTGGTAATTACAAACTTTAGTTACCCACCATCTAGACTCATCCTTTTCTGCTTAAAGGTTGAAGGGACAAGTTTTTTGTCCACTTTTTTCCCCCTGCTTGTTTGCCACTCCAATTATTTGAATATCATTTTCTTAAGGTTCGCCAATGATCTCAGGGTTAAGAACTGAATTTTGTTGCTAAATCAACCATTTCTCACATTTAAGGCTTCTTTATCTTCCGGATTTGTCAACAATGAATTTAAATCCAGCTTCCCTTGAATACTATTCACTTTACTGAAGTAGTTGCTTAAATTAGGAGTACTCAGAATTTTAAAGTGGCAGAGTAGAGCCATTTATTTCTTCATTAGGCATGATGAACTAATTTTCAGCCAAAGCTTGCTCATTTTCTCCATTGTTTTGTCCAATTTTTTCAACAAGCTCATCTTTTTAGCATTATTTTAATTTTTGATTAGTTTTCTTCTTACTGATCTTTTAAGGATGGACCTGAGCCTATAATTTATTCTTGGCATAGTTTGAATTTCTCATTTAGCTTTCATCTTAGTTGAAAATTTGGTTGGCAGGATTGTTAGCTGACAATATCTCTACTGATTAATCGACAACCTCATCATCTGAAACATCAGAGATTTCAATCTGGATTTCTTTATTCTCCAAAAATGGCAGGTTTTATTCGCTGTTTTAAACTAAGTCAATAAAGGGGATTTACTGAAGTGGTTGAGTCATTCCCATGGGTTGCAGATTCATCATCAACATTTAAGCGGCAATTTGTTGCAAGACCATCATTGAAGAGTCGAGTTGTAACTAAGGATTAAAGTTGAGAGAGTTTAAAGTTTATCCTTGTAAGCTATTCGCATTTTAGTTAAGCTACTATGAAAACTAAAGCAGTTCATTGGTTGAAGGACATACGAATCCTCCTATTTGAGGATTTGACTGTGAATTAAAGTTCAGAGTAGTTTGCTTTAAGTCCTACTGCTTCCCTCTTTTTTTATTGGTGGAGAGATTGTTTGGCTTAGTAGTTTGAGCAGCTGCCATTTGATTTGTATTCTGTTGATACATCTGGTTACCAACTTGTGGATAATTTGGTATAGCGAAATTGAAACCCTGATTGTAAAGCCCATTCGCAAAATTAGCATATATGTTTTGCTAATTTTAAGCAAGAATATTCTAATTGGTGAGGTCTATGAATTGCTGTTGATTTTAGAGGGCATTGAGTTACTAGTTTTAATTTTAGTAGTATTAAAAGGCCTAGTTCATGTCTATATTTTAAAATGAGTTAGCTTAGCCGCTACTTCTTCTATTGTTAGTTTCTTAGTTCTGATTATGCATTTGATCTTAAATTTTATAAGAATTACAAAGTGGGGAATATATATCTTTGCAAACTGAATATTTACTCTCTGAGATACACTCTTTAAAGAGTTATTTTATAATTGAATTCGATAAATGATTTATGTTAAATAATTTTCAAATTTGCTAGCTGAAGCATACTGCATAGGGCCTCATGTTCAATAGGTTTGTTTTCATCTCCTAGTTCATCCTATAAATCAAAATAAATATCGCTTATATTTCCCCATCCAGTAGTCTTTGCTGAGAAACTTAATCAAAATCTGATCTATGTATTGGTTGAACTCCATGTATCCGACTTTCCCCGCCTTCAAGAAAAGTGCCTCCTCTATGACTTTGCAATCAGTTTTTAAGTTTTTGCCAAAATAAATCTAGTTTCCTTAAATCTTAATGCCTAAAGCAGTGGCTCTGCTGTTGTTCTCCTGCCCCTCTACAATAAGTTTTTCTATTTCATTGCTTCCAATAAATGCAATAAAATTAATATCCTTATGGTGTGTAAGTTCTCTCATTTATTTTAAGATACTTGGCTTCTCCTTCTAAGTGCATACTATACTTATTTGGAGTCTCCTCAGTCTGAATATTATCTTGTATAATCGCCTCAGGGACATGGCCAGGAGCCCATTCTACCTTATACCTTCCTTGAATTAGAATCTACTCTATCATCTAAGTAGTTTTGCGTACTTTGCGCAATAGTTTGTCAAAACAGTAGAATAAAGCAGAGGATTAATGCTAAATCTCTTCCTCACTAGCTCCTTATTCTATAATGAAAAATAACTATACAAATTTAAAATTCTAAGATGGTTAAAGCCAAACTTATAAACCAATTTTTATTCTAATTTAAATAAAGTAAATATAATAATTATCATTGATAAAGATTATTTCACTCTATAGAGTTATCTTAATTTGAAAAGGGATATGGAGATAAATATAAACATATCTTATTCGAGATATTAAATTCTCTAATAATTTGATCTGTCGTTTAGTTCAAGACTATAAATTGGAAGTACTTTTTATTTAAAAAAAAAGAGACAATAGAATCACCCTGAAATACATTTAAAGAATTAATATTTTTAAAAGATATAAATATTTATAAGCCTCAATTGTCTTATTCATTTTCACAAGAGCTTCCTTCTTCTTGGTTTAGAAAGATTTTAATTCCATTTCAACCTCCTCTGAAGTGAAGTTCTTTAAATACTTAAGTAGAATCCTTTGTAGCTGCAATATAAGTAAATAATTTTAAATAAATAACTCTGCAAGTTCATATCTGCTATCTAAGATATTTTAGCAATCAGTATTTGTAATAGTGAAACGACTCTAGGAAAGTATAGGTCCGCCTGTAATGTAAATTTACTAGACTCAATCTCCAACACACTAACAGCCTTTTAGATATTTTCAATTTCACTTATCAAATGTTGTGCATCCTCTGCGCTAGATATGTTCTTTCCTCCTTGCAGCTTCTCATCCCAGAAAGTAGCAAAATCGGCAATTCTTTAGTCTACCTGCTCAAGCCTCTGTGTTATATCTTCCTCTAATTTCCCATCTATGAACTTTTCACAAGATTCAAGGACTGCTATTATAATCTTTGAAGTGAAAAGCTCTTTAGACTTCACAATACTCTCTGTGCACTTGCTTTTAAAGGCATCTAACTTATCGAACTGCGAGTCTAGTTTCTCCTAACTGCTCTCAAATTATAAAAAGCATTTTTAATTCAGTCCTTGCTTTGTCTACTCTTCCCAAGAATTGCTCTACTTTCTGTTCTGCGTAGCCAGAGTCCATCTCCACTTTGAGTTTCTCTATGTCTCTTTCCAAGTCAATTAGCTCTTCTACCATCTCATCTACTTTAGTTTTCAAGTTTTTTCCTGCCTCAAATATATCTGCTAACCTTCAAAAGTATAAAAATTATTATTGGTTCCTTCCAAGGTTGATCTTTTCACTTTGAATGACGAGGCCTGGTTCTTTTTAAGGTAAGGTTTGAAGGAAGAGTTCTAAATCTGACTCAATGGTGCTCTTGTCCTGCCTTATTTCTTAGACAGTGGCTATTATCTCCTCCATTTCTTTTTAAACCTCTTCATTCTGATTAAGGTCATCTGAATCTCCGAGCGAAATACGCTACAGTTAGAGTGCCTTCAGATAAGACTTAGAGTTCTCATCTACTCTATCAATTAAGGGAGCTAAGATATCAGAGATTTAAAGGTCCATCAACTTTGAAAAGTCATTTATTGCCAAAATATAATCCAATAATTTTCAATAGAAAAATATTTATAAATATGAAGTTAATATGATATTATTTTAGATATAAAATAAACGCTCAGTCATGATTTTTTTATCAATAATCCGAAATCAGACTAATCAGAGAGCTCATGGAAGAGAGAATAAGTGTGGCAAATAGATGTTAAGGAGCACTGAAGATTCAAGCATTTCAATTTAAGCTCTCTGCTTTTCTCATATATATGCAACAAAACTGGAACTTCAGCTTAAATTGAGTTAGGATCTTATAAAGAATTATTCTGATCTTGAATTTCAATATTCAATTCTTTGAGTTGTTACAAGTGCGTTTACAAGTTACTCTAAAGCTCATCAAGTTAATCTTTAGTGAAATCGAGCGTCTTTCGAAGCAACTCTAAAATATTATCTCCATAGACTCTCTGCTGTTCCTCATAAGATTTTAGCACCCTCAATAAACCTTGAAAATAGTCGAAGTCGACAAGAGCCTTTTCCAAGTCTTCAGATTGAATTTATTCTAGAAGCTTGGTGATAAAACTGAGGGTCTTTCTGGTTTTAGTGAGTAACCTTTCTCTTTGGAACTCTGTTACTATGTTTGTTTCCCACATAGATTTCACGTCTTATAAGTCTTTCTCAAACTCCTAAATCATTTGCTCGTATCATAAATTAATGCTTTTAAAATATCTTAAATATCTTGAAAAGCAATTATAATAATTTTGGCAAATTTAAATTGAAGTTTAAAGTATGTTTCAATGAGGTCTCTTTCAATTTATTAATTTTAGCCATAAGCTTCAGGGGAGAGTGGAGTGTTTTAGAGGTGCTTGAGTTTTTCCAGAGCAATCTGCTGTTGAGTAATTATAGATTGGTTTAGAATGTCTAAATTAAGTAGGCGTTGTCGCAAGCTCTATGAAAAGTATGAATGCTATATCAAATAATCAAAATAAAGTTGCTGGTGTGGCTTAACTTATTTAAAATATGCCATTGATTCTCAAGGTATTTATGATGCTTACTGTGTCTATTTCAAGTTAATTTTCAGGATCTGAAGTTAATTTCTTGTAGAGTCGGTACTTTTTAGCAAGCAGAACATATCTTTAATTCAAAAGCTTTATCTACTTGTCATGAGCTTTAAAAATTAGATGAATTTAAGATTTATTGAAATTCTTTTAATACGCTCATTTTCAAAGTTAGGGATTCATTTTTGAATAAATTATTTTAAAATATTGCATTTTTAGTTCAAATAGTCCAAGATTATGGAAACTAAACTCAATTTATTGTTAATGATAGAATTTTGCTCTAATTGCAATTTTAAATTCTCTTTTACAAATTATAACTATTTATATTTCAAATGAGAGACAAGCACTGGATCATTTTCTATTAGATAATGAATAAAAAAGGTAACCTTATTTTACAGAAGACTTTATTCTAAATGAAAGACTAGGTTTAGTTATCCTATTTAGAGCTGCAGACACTACCCATATTTATATTTTATATCTTTACTCTCCACCAAAAGATATAATCAGGTCTTCTCAGTTTAAAATAATCATAAATGAAATGAACGGTAATAATTATAATAATCACTTCCATGCTTTCTAGTAGGAATAGAAAACTGAAGCGATTCTCTCGCTTTATCGCCTTCTTCGTTATAGTATTCTCTGGCTGCGTTTATAGACTCTAAAAAGTTTATGAGCAGGCCAAGGAATACACCAGCTCAGATGACTTCATGGAAAATAGTCCCATCGTGCCTCCATTCGTAAAAGAACTCAACAAGCAAAGAAAGAGCATAGACTTTAAGAAATAATTGCTAGGAGTCAGACTGCCTCCAGAAGATGAAAGCGAAATAAGATTCAGACTGAAGTAGCAAATAAAGGAAGAGGAGATAAAGTTTAATTAGTAGGGAGCTGGAGGAGCAGATGGAGATTTAGAGTAATAAATACAGTAGTAGAAAAATGAACAGGCGAGAATAATGCTGAAGCAAATGTAACTTCAAGCAGTCAAGTACAAGAATCCTTATACATAAGCTATAAAAAGATAGGCTTTTTTCAAGTTTCAGCATCTTAAGTATTTATTTAAATGAATCAAGCTTTTGTAAAATTAAGAATCTTGAAGTAAGAAGTTTTTAAATTAAAAGTTAGAATGAAATCATTAAATTTTGCGATAGTTTGAAACTACTTTTCCAGTTTCTTCTCTCTATTGTCTGAAGAGCTCAAGCTTTTAGCGTATCTCATCAACTCTGCTATGTCCTCCAGAATTGTCACTGGCGGGATTAAATTGCTCTTGCTGTCTTTAATGAGGATCCAAGTAAAGGTGATTTAAAATGTATCTTTATATAAAAAAAAATATTATTTTATTTTTATTTTAATTGCATTTTAAAAGAGATATCACAATAAATAGCTTCAAAATAATTATGAATGAATTAAAGTTTAGTTTGAATTTGGACGCTACTTAGAAACATCTTAATGCATTTCCTAAGCTTTTAGATTAATTTGATCATTTCCAAAAGTTGCTTGAGTTTGATTTTAGCCAGTATTCGAATTCCCTTAGAACTTTGAAGGCTGAGGTCTAAGATTCTCAACTTATTTATTGTAAGAGTACAAGTTAGGTGTAGCCCCTACCTTTGGTACTACAGAAGGAATTGTATTCTTTGGTGAAAGTGTTCCTAGGTTTGAAGCAGGAGCAGTATTTTGAGCGAATCTATAATCATCACTTAGCACATTTCTATGTTGCTGAGCCCCAGGATTATGATCATAGTCGTATCTTTATGCAGGTATAGAAGGAGGTAAAAGAGGCTTTTTAGAATATGCTTCAGCATTCTTTTAAATTGGCTCTAGATTGAATTTAAATCTGTCAGAATCTTCCTGTTTCAAATTGTTAGCTTAGTATTAGCCAGCTGACGGAGTTGAGGGCTTATTTTCTAAATAACTAGGTGTATATCTGCTATACTAATCTCTAGGTGCTGACTCTCCTCTTCTTTGATTGTTGACTTATTGCGTAGCTCTTTCTTTTCCATTTGGAATTTCATTTCCAACTGCCCTGAATTTGTTGTTATCTTACTAATTTTCATAAGCTGTCCTAACAAAAGAGACTGGCTCATAGTCCTTTAGATTTTTTATTCCTTCAGAATCATTTCTTTAATACTCGATAAAGCTCCGTGGCACTTTTCTCTCATCAATTACATATAGATGCTTTATAAACTCTTTTAAAGTTTTAATTACTTCTACCTTAGGCTAGATATGTGGGTATACAGCTTCCTTTGTATAATTTTATCTCTATTAGATTGGATCTTATTTCGCCTCGTCGTCATAAATTTTCTTGTAAAGTGCTTCTTCATATTGATTACGATTATCATAGTTGTAGAGTCTTTCCCTCTATCTAATCTCTTCCTTATCTTCTGAAAGCACATGCCTATGCAGGTCTCTCTTTTACTCTGGTGCTTAATAAAGTGGTCTCTAATCTTTAATGACTTCTCTCTAGTATGCATATCTGTCTTGAGTCTTGCTTTCATAAGTCAGAGGCTTTTATTTGAAAGTATCTATATCTCTCTCCTTTTCTAGAAGGGCGTTCTGTGCTCTTGCCTTTGAGCCAAAAGTTGTTCCAGCTGTATTCTATCTGCTGTATTTAGGAGTGATACCCTATTCTCCTCCGGTGAATGGACTCATCTTATAAGTATCATTCTCAGGCTTTGAAACAGCATCATTATTTCTATCCAAGAACTTTCCCTCATATTAGACTCTATTCTTATCATCCGTGATTTGCAATTTCCAAACTGGATTATACTCTTGAGTAATCAAAATTAATCAATATGAGTTCTTGGCTACTATTCATAGTTATCTACTCTTTTGAGGAGAGGTTAATATTCATAGGTCCTTGGATTATCCTATTTCAATCTCTGGTCTTCTCCTTTCTTGTCTTAGTCTTCTTTGCGATAGAAATCTGTAACTGGTTTATAGTTGTTGAACTTATTAAGCAGAAAGTCTCTGCTCGTTCTCCTATTGAACTCATCTAAATCTTCTAACTTAAGTGTAGTCAGGTCATTTTGATTAACAGTTGTGATTGGTGAGGCCATGATGTCGCCATCTTCCATTCTTCCCAAAATCACTGAGGGCGAATTGAAATCAATACCCGTTTAGTTGACATTCTCAAACCTGTTCTAGTTTCTTTGAAAATTTTGATAGGGCTGAGCCTGAAGTTGCTGGTTATTTACCTTCTAAGTATCTTTCGCCTTTAATACATCTAACTCCTGTTAAATTCTTGCGTTTGTTCTAGTCAAGTCATCATTAGCCCATTTCAGCTTCTAGTTTTCATCTTTCAGTTCCCTATTCTGTTTTTCATGATCTTTAACTTTGGCCTCAAAGTCTTTTAAACTTATTATTTTAGACTTAAAACTTAAAATTCAAAATTTTAATTTTAGCTTTTAATTCTCCTCTTTTAGCAGTCGAATGGTTCTTTCCTTTTCTAGCCCTTCATAAGTCAGATCTGATACTTTCTTCTCTAGTCTTTGTAAATCCTATCTCTGCTATTCTATTGCACTATCGTTTTTCATGTTGGAGTAGTTTCCATTATACAAGAATTAAAAATTATTAAACTTGTTATATAAATCTAATGTGCTTAACTTTCTCTCTTTGCTCTATATTAAATTTCTTTTTTATTTTATATAAAAATTATAAGTAATAAAATTAGTCTATATTATGGTGGTTTTCGGACATTTTTTCTTATGGTTTATGAATTTAGTTTTTTATCTGTTAAGAATTATTTTAATAATTATTATTGTTGCTTTGTAATTCTTGATTAGCAGTAACTTAATGATTTGATGAATATTTGAAATTTGTCTCTTTCGGGTCATTTTTAGTTTGAATAGAAAATTCATCTGACTCTATCCCGTATCTTTGATCTTTGGAATAGTTTGAAGAGTAAATTTTCTCATAAGCGGAAGGAACTTGATTTGAATTATTGTTATATTTTTAATAAGGGTCATCTCTATTAGGTTTAAAAAAGTAAAAATAAGTAATTTTATTATTTTTCTCGTAAATAATTGTAAATAAACTCGTTTTCATTATTTTATACTCTTATTTAAATTTATAATTTATTTCAAAAGAATAATCATGAATTTTATTATAAATGAATCTTTAAGCTTTTGCAATAAAATTAAAATATAAAATACACCCTACAAAGTTTAAATTCTTCTGTATTTTCTTTTATTTATTTTTTCTATTTACAAAATTAAGACTATTTTCTTGGAAAATTAGCCAGCTAAAATTATCATATTTTTATTTCAGTTTCCATCAATTAAATTTAAATAAAGTATGTTTCTATGATATTTTTGTTCAATATGTTTAAGAAATATCATCTATATTTTCTGTCTTAATAAAATTATTATAACTAAAGATGAGCAAATTAATATTTTACAGAGAGGAGAGAGGGTTCATAATTATTGCTTAAATTTTATAAATATAAAAATAAATTATAATATAAAATTAAGAAGAATAGAAGTTATTAAAAGAAGCAACTAAATATTTGCAGAGCAGCTATCTACACTTTGAATCGATCTTCTCCTTTAAATTTGAATTAAATACTAACTCAAAAAATGCCTCGCTTTAATATGAACTATAGAGACTACTCTGACATTATGAAGTTTGCCTACTCTTTTCGCTGGGACAAGTAATAAAAATACTGCGGCACTTGGTCCTCAGCCCAGCCTGCCAATGTGAAAGAAGCCCATCATCCTCTTGTACTGATGGACGAAGCCTCCTCCACAGATATTTTCTGGGCTATCATATCCAACCTTTACTTTCCCTTCACGAGCTATCAATATGCAACTAATCCCTAAGAGCAGAACCAACTCAAGAATGAAATCCTCTCTTCACTTAAAACCTGCTCAACCACTCTAGAGAATTTCACAAGTATAGCAAGTCCCCAGCATAATAGATCTCCCTCCCAATAAAACGAACTCACAGATCTCTTACTTGAGAATAGATTCTTCAGAAAGGATTTAAAAAGAATATTCACTAAGCTAAGGCAAGTCTACATACCTGAGATTGCATAATAAATTGTTTAAGAGGAATAAAGGGAGAGGACTAAAAATAATAATAAGAAGAAGAGTTAAGGGAAAGTTGCATCATAGGATGAGGATGTTGTAACTAGTTCACTTGAAAATAACGAGATTGAAAACCCAGAAAATTTAGAACAAGAAATAGACTAGCAAATATAAGAGCTTTAATAGTTAAGGATATCAGAACTTATTGATTCCTATTTGAAAGTTGAACTTAAGGATACAAAAAGACAAAATAGGAAATAGATAGATTAACTTTTCAAAAAGTTCACAACAACTTACTAGAATGGAGTATCATAGTTGCCTGATGCAGCTCCTGAAATTTATTACAAGTAGACAAAGAAGTTTATTAAGAATTTAAAAGATAACTATGAATTAATTTATGATAAGGGGAAAAATTTGCTTGCCGATGTGTAGTATCCAAGTGTGAAAGAAGAGAAAATGCTTGAGTAAATCTATAGAACAACTAGTTTCGCCCATTAAGATTACACTACTGTTAGGCAAAGTCAAATAAGAAACGAAGAAGGATAAGTTAATGATTAGTCTCCTTCTTAATAGAGTACTGATAAAGGTAAGAAGACAGAAGAAGATTGCCCTGAAGTTTAATAGAGGAAAATTCATAACCCTGGCTAAGGAGATGATGACTGCTGCCACGTTTGTGGTGATGGAGACTATGAGGAAGATAATTTAATCGTCTATTGCGGCATTTGCAACATCTCAGCCCATTAAGCTTGCTATGGAATAGAAAACTTGCCAGACGAAGTTGACTGGATTTGCAACAGTTGCTAAGCATTTGGTCTCGATGGAGGTCTCAGATTATAATGTATCCTTTGCCACAACAAAGGTGGCGCTATGAGGCCAGTGAACTTCAAAAGAACTGCTTATATCTCAAAAACTTCAAATAGTTATTAAGATCGGATGGTAAGGGAGCCCTTGAGCATGAGATCTTCTTTTTAAGCTGACATAATCAAGGATCAATAATTTCAGGATATCATTATGCTTGAAAGAACTCAATCTGATCTGAGAAAAGCTGCTGGCACTGAAAGTCAGTCAGATGAAAGTCAAGAGCTAACTTCTCAAGAGAATCAAAACAGTGGGTCTTATAAATAGTTGCTGCTGAATAACATTGACAAGGAAAAAACACTTTCGACCTTTGTTTGGGTACATGTAAACTGTGGGATGCTCATGTCAAATGACATCCCAAGAAAAATTGCTCCAAATATGATGTTTGATGTTCGATAATTTAATTTTTCAAATTGCCTTGAGATTTGTGAATTCTGTCAGAACAGTGCAGACTTCTAGTTCTCCCATCCAACTCCAAAGTATAAGTGCCAAGAAGTAAACTGCCCCATTTATTTCCACATTGAGTGTGCCCGTCGCAACAATAAGAAATTCGACTGTGAGGTAGTAGATTTAGACATTCATTACCTACCTGTCTTTTGCAAGAAGCATGAGTTCATGAAAGTTAGTAAACAGATTTAAGACATGAAGAAGAATCGTTAGAGGGATCTTCTGAATTTTGCTAAGAATATCAAACAGTGCAGCATCAATATCTTTCACCATGATGATTAAATAGTGCGGAGGGAGATGGGACTTAAGAAGTACAAGCGTCTCTATGAGGCTAAAGAACAGAGAAATAAGACAAAGAAGGTTCATTATAACCCTAAGACTGACTAGGGAGACCTGGTAAGAAAGTGCCTAATTTTCGTTTATCAAAGCTTCCAAGGCAAAGCCGGTCAAATAAAGAATAGCCAGAAATTAAAAATCAAGAGTAAACTATCTTGGGGCTTTATCAAGAAGCAACTGCCTCTGATAGAGACTTAATTTAAGTATAAGAACTTTGATGGGCCTCAGGTATTCAGAGAGTTCAAAAAGATAATCTAAACTGAGGAGAAATATGATCAGCTTTATGATATTTTCTTTCAGGAGATGGAAGCAGACAGGACTATTTCTAAGTTTGATGAGATAGCAGCCACTCCTAGTTCTCTGCTGAGTACTTGCCTAGTTGGGAAGAGATAAGTTGCAAATAAAAAGGGTCCATAAAAGTAGGAATAAGATTAAGAAGTTAATACTCAAAAGAAGGGAAAGCCTTTGAGAGAAAAGAGTAAGAGTAAAGAGCCGATCGAAAGCAATCTTATAAAGATCAATAAAAAATCTAGTTAGGAAATTAAGTAAACGGAAAAAGGAGAAGCTTAAAATAAGCCTAACGCTTCGTTTTAAGATAAAATTTAAGAACGCAAAGATAGAAAGAGCATTTCTTAAGAGGAGAGAGAAAGCTAAAATGAAGTTAAGAGAAGGAGCTATGAAGAATTCGAAAATGATGATAAAATTTTAGAGCAAAGCCAAAAGAAAAGAAAGCGTAAAGAGGCACAAAAGACTCATAATCTTTACATTTAAATTGAAAAGAAGAGTCTAAACCAATAAAGTAGAATAGATAATTAGCATAAATAATAATAATCCAACCTAGATATTCCATTAAGAAGAAAGAGAAATAACAAATTAATTCTTGAAAATCCAGAAGATCAAAACTCCAAAGGCAACAGTGATAAAAACTGCGATAAAGAAAAGCTAGAAAATAAGCAAGTTTCACCTGTGAATCTAGCTAGGAAGCGAAGTTCAAGAGAAATAGAAAATACAGATTTTAATGATTTAGATAATTATCCAATTAGGAGAAGCTAGGATATTGAAAGTGAGAGGGAATCTGCAAACAGCAGTGAGTTGGATGATATCTAAACAGACAGATACTCACTAGATTCTCTAGATTATATGACAGACGAGGAAGGTGAGTAGGTATTTGTCTATTATGGCTTGAATAAGAGATTTCGAATGACAGAGGAATAGAGATTATACATGTCTAGATAAATTTTAGAGAGGAGCACTTCCTCTACTTCTGAGGATGAAACCTTAACTATTGCATGAAACTGAATTAATTTCATGTGAATTGTCTATCTTATGAATTATAAAATTAATTTAATGTATTTAATAATCTTGAGTTAATGAATCTTGCTTTATTATCTTTACTTTTAATTTTTGTTTTATTAGGTTGGGGATGCTAATCTTAGTTTCTCTGATCATATTACTTTTTTGAGTCAGAGTTATAATTGTTTTCTCTTTCATTGATTGAATTATTTCTTGATGCTAAAAGATCCTAGCCAAGAGCAATTGCAAATTGATTCCCCACAGAAAATTAAAGATAAGAATTATTATTCTCTTTATTGAAAACATTCTTTATAAATTTCAGATCATTTAAATAAAGAGATAATAAGTTTTGGGAATTACCTAACTTATTTTATATTTTTAAGATAAAAAATATATAAATAATCTTTCAATTCTAATATATTAAAAGTTAAAGAAATATGCTTGATAGGTTTATCATCTAAAGAGTCTATTAGGGTTGGGTAGAGCTTAGGGAGCGAGTCATCTATTCCTATTTCATTTTTAATGTTTGAGCCCCACACATATGCTCTTTCATCATCACCTATCAGTGCGGTGAAGTTCCCACCTACACTCACTTACAGGAATTTATCTTTGTTACACTTATCTTTGGGAAACTGCTAAAGTGTAGGAAAAATATAATATGAACATGATATTCTCCGAAAATTCCAGCACCCCATACATACAAATCATTTGAGAAAGTCAATGCTGCTGAGTGAGACCAAGCTGAAATCTATCTCACATTAATCAACCCTTTAATCTTTTATGGAGCAGAGATATTGAGCTTATTACCGATTCCTAATTATCCGCTGTTATTTGCAATTAAAATTATTAAATTTAACTCTGCACCTGTAGCCCATACTTCTGAATTTTAGGTAAGGAACAAGGAATGAAGTTTTCCAGCACAAACTTTAGTTATTCTTTGATTGATAAGGGATGCCAATTCAGATGGATTACTAACCTAAGATGAGATCTTCTAATTTTTAACTGCGCTTTCAATTCCCAACTGACCATTTAGGTTATCTCCACATGCAAATACTCCATGACGAGAAGTCAAGAACAAAGAGTGCTTTGATCCTGCACTAATGCTTATTATTTAGAATGAGCTGAGTGATTAAATCATTTCTGGGTGATCCAAATTTTTGAAAGAGCTGTGTCCGAGTTCTCCGTTACTGCCCACTCCCCAACTGTAAACCTAGCCTCTTTTATCTAAGGCAAGTGAGTGGGAAGAGCCGCAAGCTATCTCTATGATATCTTAAATGCCTTCAACTAAGCATGGTACATTCGATTACCTCTAAATCTATATCTATTTATTGTTGAGAATGAAATTAACATCAGTGGTTGGTAAAAATAATAAATGGAGAGTAACGAATTCGATGCAGTTGAAATCACATATTCATCCTCTGATATACAGATGCTCAACTTATCAATAAGAAGTATTAGTTTCTTCTTTAATTATCTCAACATCACCTTTGAGCAACGAGATATGATGCACTGAAATGTTCTAAAACTAAAATATCTTCTTCAGCAAAACTTATGTCCACTATAATTTTGTACTAAGCACTCACAAAAGAGTTGTTAGTATGAAAAATTGCTAGAAAGTATGATTATTTAAATGGTATAATAATATTAATTGGACAAACTTGAACAGTAAGTCTATCATTCATATTTATTTAAGAAAGTTTTAATTATCTTTTTTTTTAATAAATTCTCAGCTATAATTTGAATATAGAAACCTCAAATTAGAGTCTCCAACTCCTAACCTTCCTTAATCATTTGACCCCATAGAATAAACTTATCCTGCATTTGTAGCTACAAATAAAGTATGGCTTTCTCCGCAAGCCACATCGGTAATCAAAATATTGAATGAACACACTTTGGGAATACTATGAATCATTTATTCACAGCCTATCCCCAGCTAACCATACTCGTCATCTAAAAGAGATTAAAATAAACAGTAAATAGATTTCTTACTTCCCCAAACATAAACTTCCGTAAAAAGTTCGTCACTAGCATTTTCACTATCACCAAAATTATCTTGCATTTTGTAAATCTATGACAAATAAACTTTGAATTTTGAATTTAAATTTTAATCGAAACTTATATTATTCTTATATGAAAAGTTGATTTATTTAATCACTCTATCTTTAAAATGTGTTTTGCAAGAGCCTCATCAACCTTCTTTAGGCAATCTTCGAGCTCGCCCAAAACTCTGCTTTAGTCTTCTTTTTAAGCGAGATACATTTTCTTTACTAGTGCTTTCTCTTAAGGAGGCGAGACCTGGTAAAAAGCGTCTGCTCTAGCTAGGTGATAGGAATGCTTCAAAATATTTGAATAAGCATTATCTCTTATCCACTGAAGCTTTTGAACTTCAAAAGTCTAAAATAATTCAGCGGCTCTATTCTCTAGAGCCTTCACTTCCTCTGAAACATCCCACTTCAGTACTTCTTCATCATAAGTTCTCTACATTACCAATAGCTCCATCTTTCCTAGGAAGAGGGCTCTTCCATATATCTCACTGCCAAGAAGTTCTTAAAATTGCAGGAGAGCTTTCATACGAATCATATAAAAATCTCTGGTCTCATTTTTCTGGCTCATAGAAAGCAGTTCCATGTGGTGATCTAAAGGCATTACTTTATCAGTTCTGGCAAATAATTTATCTAATGCCTTTGCAACTAATGCCTAAGATCTAACATCGATTTCTTTCTCTTGCTCCTTCATGGTTTTTAATTTAGGAGATCTACTCATTAGATTGTTCATTTCTTATTGATGCTGCAACTTTAATTATTGGACAGGCAAAGTTTCTTAAATAGCAAGAACATAGCAAGATTTGCAATATAGGTCAGTTTTATTGGGAACAGTAGGGTCACTTAAGCAAAAGATTTCAGGCTTAGGCTAATATTCAGGAACTTAGAAATTGATTGAGTTCTTTGAAAGTTTCAAATCTGCCTCGCACATTTGAAGATATTGAAGCTAGCCGCATCTTTTGCATTCTATTTGTTTCAAGTTAGATGATTCCATTTTTCTTGCTGTTATAGATATTTAATTAAAGATGAGAATGATTTATTATATTTGATTTAAAAATTAGATACATTTATTCTATCATTAAATATTCAAATTTGGTATATGTTGAACCTATATCAAATCTTTATAAATTTTTAATATAAAACTTCTATTTATTTTATAGAAATTTATCCACAATATATCATTGATCAATTAAGAAAGAGATAGGATCATGAATGCTTAATATACTTCCCTTCATAGTTTCTTTCAGGCTTTGATTATTGTGTCATAGTTTAACTTACCTTAATGAGTATACAAAAATAATTAAAATTAGAAACTCTGATTAATTCCTTAGTAAATAACGCGATATTACGTCTTACTAAAAAAATTTTAACACTCAAACATGGTTTTGATAATCAAAACTTAATTCAATAAGCTTTTTAATTTTGAGAGCATGATAAATATCTGAAAATGTAGAAAGTAATCTTCTAAAATATTGAATTAAAATTATACTAGCTACTTCACTGTTTAGACTGCTTTAATTCACTTTATTCTTACTCTTGAATGCCTAAAGTTATCAGTTTGTGTCCATAGGTTCAGCACCCTCCTATCTTGCAACTTCGTGGAACATGAACTCCTTCTCAAAGTCCTTGAGGAATTGCACGCTTCTCTTAATATCAACGAATAGTGAGTAAACTCTTCTAATATCTGGAACATCAACCTCTGGGGACTTGCGCTTTGTTGCCACTAGGTTAGCAGCTGTGATCAGATGAATTCCGTATCTGAGGGATGATTCCTTTCCAATCTTAGTCAGAAGCTTCATGGCATCTTCAGTGATTTCAACATCCTCCTCTTGACATCTGATTTCCAAGATTTGCTGAATCTCGCGCTCATTGTATGGATCAGTGGTAATGATGAGTGCACGGTCAAGGAGATCGATAGGGAGACCATGGGGACTCAGATAGTCAGTGCCTCTGATCTTAGTGATACCTCTGTTAGTTGCCATCACTACGACGGGAGCCTGATCACTTTCAAGGGCTCTGTTAAGGAAAGAGAAGCACTCAATGTCGAGCATATGCACCTCATCGATGAACAAAACACCTGGTACGATCTCAGCTCTGCCTTCCTCTCTCCATTCAGCTACTTTCTAATCAATCTGCTCTCTAACCTCAGGCTTAATTTCTCCAATATCTCCAGCAAAAAGAGCCAAGAATCCTTGAGTCCTAGAGTTAATGACATCGATTTCGTGAAGAGTCACAGTGTGAACGACCTCCTTTCTCTTTTGAAGCTCACCTTCTGGGCACTGAACGAATCTGGTTTGGGGACCAACATTATCATAGTCAGAACTGCGAGAGAATGATCTACCTAGCTTAGAGATCTTGCCTGAGGCCTTATCAATAGTGATGATATCTCCTGCAACGATCTTCTCCTTTTGAATAGCCTCGATCATTTTCTGTCCAAGGTCATACACGGTTTCCATCTCAGTAGTCTTGAGAGTGATCTTTCCTGTCTTGGCACCTGATGAGACAGACTTGTCAATTTCAATTTCCACAACTTCTCCCTCAATGATTTCAGCCTCTTCTCTGATTCTAACTCCAATAGACTTTCTGAAGGCTTGAGTGAGTGCCTCAGTCTTTGACATCTCAAGAGAGAAAATTTCAGAACCTGCCAACATGGTGAAGGGAGTTTCCTCTCCAAGAGATTTAGCCATACCCATACTACATGATAAAGTTAAAATATGAACGCCATATTGATAATAGACTAATAATCTCTATTATATTCTCGAATATTCTCAGTAACTTACGCGATGGCGGTCTTTCCTGTACCTGGCTGACCTCCAATAAGAATAGCTCTACCTGCTATTTTGCCTTCTCTGATCATGCTCAAGATGATACCAGCTGATTTTCTTGCTCTCAACTATAGACACGGATAAATTTAAAATTTGAACTTAGTCAATGATGTTGGTTAACTCGACATTTAAATGAGCGCAAAAGATATAACTCATTCCCTCTCTTTAAATTAAGAAGCTCGACTTACCTAGCCAACCATACCCTGAGAAATCTTTCTGGGCTCAAGAGCATCATCAAGACCCAAACCTGTAATGAGATATAAAATGATAATTGAAACTAACCTCTGATATGAGAGTGAGCACCAATTCTTTCGATTCTAGTGAGATCCTTAACCTCCTGAACTTTAGAGCCGAGACCTGCAGTGGACATTATTTAAATTTTTAAATATTAGAAATTCTACTTATTGATCTGGGAATACTACTTAAGAGCCAATAAATTCAATGCCTTCAATCATTCACTATTTCCCTACCATCCGCATATTCTCCTCAACAATAAATATTTAAATTCATTCTAATGAAATTGGATTAATTGAATATACATTTTTGAATCTTTATCTTTTAGATCTGCATCTCTATTGTTTTCTTGATCTCATTATTCTAAAACTCCTTATCATCTAGTTATCTTTCCTTCTCTGCATACTGCTGTAGTTTATTACTCTTCTTGGTAATAAGTTTGGTCCTTTCATTTTCTAGGATCTTTAATTTTCCCTCTTGGTCCATGATCTCTTAATGTAAACTCATTCTTTAGTTATTTAGCATTTCTGTTTCCTTTCTGATTTAGACAACTTTAGATATCAGTTCTGCATGCGATAGCTGACTATTTTCCAATAGCTCATTCATCCTCTTCTAAGTATCCTCGTATTAAAATGCTTTAAATATTTTTTAAAATTTGGTTCTTAGATCTTGCTTGTGTGAGTCAAAGAAAGAATATAAAAGAATCAAGATATGAGTCCAGTTTCTCAAGTTCACTGTTGCAGATCTCGATCTGATCTCTTTACGCGAGAATCACTGTTTAGAAGTTGCTCTTCAGCTATAAATAATTTTTTAAAGCTTATTCTTATCTCTTTAAACTTACCTAAAAGTTTTAAATTTCAGTATCACAGTAATCACAAACCCTTTTCTAAACCTTATAAGCGCTTTTACTCAATATATATTTATTGAAGAGATATTATTTAAATTGCTAATAAATTAATGAATGGTCTCCTTGTCGATGAGCATTTAGAGCAAACGCATTTGCCACACCTCTTACAGTGCTTCTTCTTTGTTGAGGTCAGATTGAACTTTATATAGCATAGCTGGCAAACATCGTTGTCTTGCTTCTTTATGCGCTTCGCATCAAAATATTGCTTAAACTCAGGTTAATTACTTTTTAAATTAGTAATTCTTTTTAATTAAAAGAGAATTTGATTATATTTATTTAAATTTAGAATAAAAGATTGGATAATTTAATTAAATAGTTTTGCTATTTATAGTCAGGAAGATGCTAAATTAATTGTTCCTGAGCTTTGTGCGCCTCTAATTTCTCTAAAATTTTTATTAAAAGCTATTATTAGTCAAAATAATAATAATGAACTTGGCTTTTATTTCTATGCCACATCATTCAAAACCCCATAATATGATAAGAAAGTGAAAATAAGTTGTGTATAATTAATTTCTTTATTAATACTTATAATCATGCGAGTCAAACGCGAAATTACTCAAAAATAACTACATGATCCATCCTA